>JANAVB010020797.1:6873879-6988608 GCA_029216955.1 Iris pallida
ATCCTGATGGGACCATACCTGAGTTACCTGTACCTGTAGCCAGAGTGCACATGAGTTGAAGGTTTGTTCTTAACTACATTATCACTATAGAACTGGTAGGCACCCTATTGCATGCATTCCATTTTACTCTCTATTATATATCATAGTTTATATGGCTTGATATTTTCTTGTATCTTGTTACGTCCTTCTGAGGACCTGGTTTTCTCTCCAGGTGTGTACTTTTCATGATGCTTCATAGATGTTCTAGCCTAGATCGTGGTCTTCCTTTTTCTTCGAAGGTGGTTGCTCCTGGTTCATCTTGCCATCTTTATCGATCCATTTCTTGTATATTTTTCTCATTTAAATTAGTTGGTAGTGGATTTGTCTCCGTCCAACTACTCGTACAAATGATAAATTCTTAGCGATTATATTATTATTCTTTTTTTCTATGGACGAGATTTAGTTATCATGGTTTACTGTATTTTACAGCTTATGTAGTATACGGAGATTCCATATATTGGAGTATCTTTGTATACGTGCAGCTGGCATGCCTACGTACTTGGTCCTAAGTATTTTAGGACTAGGGCATTACACCAATACAAATCATTAATAAATAATATTAACATAATCAAATTAATTTACCAATTACCAAAATACCCTTGTTATAGAATGTGGTGGTGACAAATAAAGATATGACTGAGATTGGAAATAAAATCAGGAGGCCGATATTATCAATTTGAAAACGATTACATTTTGAGAAATATTTTGAGTATGAATTATTTTGGAAAGAACGTAGGAGAATTTCGAGTAAAAAGGGTAGTAGAATATATATTAATGGTTAGAACGGTAATATTTCATAGATGTATTTTAGAACTAATAAGGATATTTGAGGTTGACTTGGTTTTTGAGAACCGAGATACTTTAGCTAACTGATTCTTGAGATATTTCATATTTGAATTAAGGCTATGATACCAAATTTAGGCATTTAAATAATGGATAAGAGATTTTAACCGTATGCAGTGATAATACGAAATTGAACAAAGATTTGTAAGAATGACTAGGAACAGGGAGAACACAAAATTTTTGAGTTAAAGAAAACTCTTAGAAATTTTTGTGAGAATTCTAAATTTAATAAGGATAATATTTGAAGGTGTAAGTTGAAGGAATTGTGAAGGCTAATTTTTATAATGAAGGATAAACTTTATATGATAGTAGTGACATTAGACTTAAGCAATACAAGAGCATCAATTTGAACAATGATTAAGGATTTATAATCCTTGACTAAGTGGATAATGAACTACAAAATGAAAGAGTAGAAAAATGTGGAGTTCTAACAAGAGCATGCTTTAGTGCCTTTGGAATTAAAGTCAAGCTTATGGTATTTATAAAAGGGTTTAATCCTTATGACTGAAGATTATGATTTTTGGTAATAGTCATATAGGGGTTGATTTTTTTCAAAATTGAAGATCATTATTTGGTTAGTGGTATGTCTGGGCTTGTGAGATAAAGGTATAATTGGTAAATTATGATCAGATAAACTTAGTAATAACAGAGTGAGATAATTTGACTTCCTTCTGCAATCCTATCTTTGATGTCCTATCATAGTAAAAGGAATTTGATGTTCCCCATCCTTGAATCATCCCTTAAGTTTCAAAATTGCTAAATTCTAATTCCTTTTGATCGCGACCAATCACTACCAAAATTTATCGTTTTAGCGACGGCCCGATCCGTCGCTAAACCGACGTTAATTACTATTAGCGACCGATAACCGACGGATTTTGGCCAAAAAAATTCGTCGGCAATCAGCTCGTCGCTAATAACGTTCCGTCGCTAAGTTGTCGTCACATGACGGAATAGCGACGGATTGTCGACGTCACAATACGAAGCATTAGCGACGCATTTCCGACGGACTGTCGTCCATTTCAACTATTAAGTACTGAACTGTGTAGACAATAGCGACGTAAAATTCCGTCGGTAACCCGTCGTAACAGCGTATCAGATCGTATCGTTCCATCGCTAATCCGTCGACCCCTTCGATAACAAATGACGGATTAGCGACGGTTTTCTGACAGAAAATCTGTCGATCAGCTTTTGGAAATTCATGTCATTTCCAGCAACATGGCGACGGATAAGTCGTCGCTATTCCGTCGATATATATCGACAAAATAGCGATGGATTAACCGTCGATCTTGTTCTGGAAATTCTTGTTATTTCCAGAACAATGGCGACGGATAGGTCGTCGCTATTCCGTCGAACAATATACCATGCCGACGGATAATCCGTCGACCATCCGTCGCTACCTGGGAACATTTTCAAATATCCAGTTAGCGACGGAATAACCGTCGAAAAGTAGTCGGCAACTGGTGGTGACCGTCGCAAAACGGTCACAAGTCCGTCGCTAAATGAGAATATTTTGAAAAAAAAATTACAGCGCTTTCCCTGTTCGTAAAAATTTGCATAAACCAAACCAATATATAATGCACACCAATTATCCAACAATCACATAGACCAAATATATTATGCACACCAATTATCCAAGAATCACATAGACCAAATATGCACATACGAATTTAATGCACACCAATTATCCAAGAATCATATAGACCAAACCAAATTAATATAAAATAGACATCAATTATCCGGAAGAGTAACCTAATATCCATCGTTATAATCTGATCATTGCACAAATATTCTAAAATTTTCACAAATATTCCAAAACATATAGGAAAGAGTTGGCCAGTTACAGTAACCTAATATCCATCGCTGGCGACCGATCATAGCACAAATATTCTAAAATTTTCACAAATATTCCAAAACACATAGGAAAATCGACTTTGGCCTCAACAAAGACCACAAGTCAGACGATGAATCGTCACAGCCAGGGATGATAGTTGCGTTGAGGCATGTACCATTCTATCAGCCACTTTGCATACGAAGGCTCAATCTGGTTGAGGTCTTATGTAGGGACAGGAGGGTCGGTCCCGATGCTACTACTCTCTGACGGTGGCTCCTCCTTAGCTTCAAGCTTGGGAGCAATCTCTTCCCTGATGGTCATCGGTTCTTCCTTGACCTCGACCTTTGGTAACACCTTCTCCTTAACAGTCACCGGCTCTTGTTTGACGACGGAGACTTCCTCCATGTCGACCTCCAAGGGTTTCTTGCCTCGACCCCTTCCTCGACTAGCAGTACCACCTCGACGAGTCCTAGGAGCCATCTTTCTGACAACAGAAATTTTCATATAGGGTAAAGAAATTTACTCAAGTTATAAAAGTTGTGACGTTGGTTTTTTGCATTCATTATCATTAGAGGGAGCAGCACTGGAAAAGTTGTGACGTTGGTAGCATGAGAGAGTAAAAATCTGTATCACAAGACTAACAGAATTACTATATAATCATGTACTCACCAATAACCGGATGTAACTAGAGTCGTTGGGCCTATCGTGCAGTAATTTGTGGATCCGCTGGTATAGGCCAGATGTACTTAGTATCTAGTGTATCAGATTAGTATCGGTCTATCGGTTTGGTATAGAACGTATCATATTGGTATTGGCCTTAACAAATTGGTATCGTCCTATATCCGATATGTACATGTATCGGCCGAATAGCTAGGATTCATATTGGTCTTATCGATTTGGTATCGGTCATATCCGATAGGTATCGGCCGTGTTGAATTAGTATAGACTATTTCGGATTAGTATCGTGGAAGGTTTAGTAACAACTGTACTTGGATTTCTCTCTTCTCGAGCTAGAATACCATTGCAAGAGAATCACCAGATCGTGATTGGCCAGTTACAGTAACATACATACTTTCTTTTCCATCAAGAAAAGCGAGATTGAAAAGGAAGTATGTATGTTCTGTAACTGGCCATCTACGCTCTCGTGACTCTCTTGCAATGGTAATCTAGCTCTAAAAGAGAGAAATCCAAGTACAGTTGTTACTAAACCTTCCACGATACTAATCCGAAATGGTATATAATAATCCAACACGGCCGATACCTATCGGATATGACCGATACCAAATCGATAAGGCCAATATGAATCCTAGCTATACGGCCGATACATATCGGATAGGACGATACCAATTCGCTAAGACCAATACCAACCGATACGGCCCATACCAAAATGATAGATCGATAATAATCCGATACAGTCAATACTTATAAGTACCTACAGTCCAGGAGGTTGATCCGCTAGTACATCCATGTACGAACAACGAAGTAAAGATCCATTTCAATTTGGATGTGAAAATCTGTATCGTAAGACAAACTAAACATAATCAGTTCTATTTCACATGCTTAATTGCCAAGTATGGGAACGAATGGCTCAGAACACAACCCAAAATTCATTCTAGCATATATTAGTGTGAATCATCTACGTTCTGTACATATAGTGTAGTATATGTTCTTATCGTATCTAGTATCTGAAGGATGTAACAGAATCAAGATGAACTCATATAATGTTTACAGTCTTGGTCTCAACTGTCTTCGATTCTATGATCCCATGTCTTAGGTTAAATAAATCACTAACCTCATCACGGTGAGTCTTGGTGTAGCACTCAATGTCGATGATTTAAAACCTCGGCAAATTTATGGGTGCCCCACATTTGAGTGCTACACCAAGACTCACCGTCTGTATAGTTCGGTTATTGGCGCTCGATGTCCCTGTGGTAAGGCAATAGATGAGGATATTGCGTGGGAGGGGTTACAGATGGAGGCAACAAGGATGGCATGTTTGTGAAAGGAGGAAAAAGATACATAATCACAGACGATTTGCATGTAAGGCCATTCTATTCCATGGAGTCTGCGTTGTCTATTTTTCGAAAGCATGGGATCATAGAATCGAAGACAGTTGAGACCAAGACTGTAAACATTGGCCGCGATGAGGTTAGTGATTTATGTAACCTAATATAGTAATCTTGTAATTTAAAGTTGGAAGAACATGCAAGTAGCCTTATTGTTTCTGTCTCACCAGTCGAATGGCTTAATTGCCAAGTATCGGAACGAATGGCTCAGAACACAACCCAAGATTCATTCTAGCATACATTAGTGAGTTCATCTTGATTCTGTTACGTCCTTCAGATACTATATACGATAAGAACATAGACGATTCATACTAATGTATGCTAGAATGAATCTTGGCTTGTGTTCTGAGCCATCCGTTCTGATCAAGCATCTTCCTTCTCCTCTCCTCCACCATGGCTCTGGACCAATCTGCTCCTCCCTACTTCCCTTCTTTTTATTTGACTCTCTCAGCCACATATGACATCCAGCTCAAGTGTAGAGTCGGAGGAGAAGAAGTGGGCAGGAAGAGGAGGGGGAAGCAGCACAGCCGGCGGCATGATCCGGAGGAAGTACAGAGGTTTTCTTCAACAGCCGTAGGAGAACTATAAGGATATATCTTTTCACAACATATCACTTTGTCAAAGACCCTTAATGTGACAACCATGTTACCGCGGTGTCGGAAGACTAACATGTCATAATTTTCTAAGCCGTGTGTTTTGACATAATCCTCCAAACTCTTTCCTGCTATGTAATAATACAAGATTACTACATAGGAGGAAAGAGTTGGGAAGATTATGTCAAAACACACGGCTTAGAAAACTTATGACATGTTAGTCTTCCGACACCGCGGTAACATGATATTCACATGAAGGGTCTTTGACAAGATGACATGTTGTGAAAAGATATATCCTTATAGTTCTCCTACGGTTGTTGAAGAAAACCTATGTACTTCCTCCGGGTCATGTCGTCGGCTGTGCTGCTTCCCCCTCCTCTTCCTGCCCACTTCTTCTCCCCCGACTCTACACTTGAGCTGGATGTCATATGTGGCTGAGAGAGTCAAATAAAAAGAAGGGAAGTAAGGAGGAGCAGATTGGTTCAGAGCCATGGTGGAGGAGAGGAGAAGGAAGATGCTTGATCAGAACGGATGGCTCAGAACACAAGCCAAGATTCATTCTAGCATACATTAGTGTGAATCATCTATGTTCTGTACATATGGTGTAGTATATGTTCTTATCGTATTTAGTATCTGAAGAACGTAACAGAATCAAGATGAACTCACTAATGTAATACTAAGACATCATCTACTACTATATAAGATATAGTGATAGGTTGTCGTATCATCATTGCCGAGGGATGAGGGACGGAGGACAGGCAACTTTATCTACGGCTACATAGTTTCTGCCTCGCCAGTCGAATGGCTGCAGGGACTATGTCCTGATCACCATGTCGTACCGTAGACTAATACAAATGGAGCTGAAAATATCCGTCGCTAATCGGTCACTAGTCCGTCGGTAACTGAGAATTTTTTTGAAAAAAAAATTGTAGCACTTTCCCTGTTCACAAAAATATACATAAACCAAACCAATATATAATGCACACCAATTATCCAAGAATCACATAGACCAAATATGCACATACGAATTTAATGCATGCCAATTATCCAAGAATCATATAGACCAAACCAAATTAATATAAAATAGACATCAATTATCCTGAAGAGTAACCTAATATCCGTCGTTATAATTCGATTTATCTTCAAGTGTGAGAACGGATGGCTCAGAACACAAGCCAAGATTCATTCTAGCATACATTAGTGTGAATCATCTATGTTCTGTACATATGGTGTAGTATATGTTCTTATCGTATCTAGTATCTGAAGAATGTAACAGAATCAAGATGAACTCACATAATGTAATACTAAGACATCATCTACTATTATATAAGATATAGTGATAGGTTGTCGTATCATCATTGCCGAGGGATGAGGGTCGGAAGACAGTCAACTTTATCTACGGCTACATAGTTTCTGCCTCGCCAGTCGAATGGCTGCAGGGACTATGTCCTGATCACCATGTCGTACCGTAGATTAATGCAAATGGAGCTGGAGCCAAAATACAGAAACCAAAATACAGAATCAAATCCCTGGGACGGATGGCTCAGAACACAACCAACCGGAGAGGATACTCTGAGAGATCCATCTGAGTAGGACGTATACTCTGAGAGATCACCTTTACAAGAATGATATCAGTAGTGGGATTGAGTGCTGGAGGGGATATTATCAGAGTATACGTCCTACTCAGTTGGGTCTCTCACCGTTACTATTTTTTTCTGACAGCATGGTGGATGTGCTCCGTCAACAGATTCTTGCTCCGAGCCAAAACTTTGTCCCGGAGCTCAAGTCGACATCCTTGGTGTAGAGCTCGAGTGAGAGGTTCCTGACAGCATGGTGGTCTCATTTGTCAAAGTATCCGTGCTCGTCCCACAACCAATATGGGATGAGCACGGATACTTTGACAAAGGAGACCACCATGCTGTCAGGAACCTCTCACTCGAGCTCTACACCAAGGATGTCCACTTGAGCTCCGGGGCAAAGTTTTAGCTCGGAGCAAGAATCTGTTGAGGAAGCACATCCACCATGCCGTCAAAAAAAATTAATAACGGTGAGAGACCCATTTGAGTAGGACGTATACTCTGATAATATCTCCTCCAGCACTCAATCCCACTACTGATATCATTCTTGTAAATGTGATCTCTCAGAGTATACGTCATACTCAGATGGATCTCTTAGAGTATTCTCTCTTGTTGGTTGTCGTATCATCATTGCCGAGGGATGAGGGTCGGAGGACAGTACAAATAGTCTAATACAAAAACAACTCAATATGTAGTCCAATACAAATAGTCTAATACAAAAACAACCCAATACAAATAGTCCAATACAAATAAGTACTAATAGCTAATGAGAACCACGCTGCTCACGCAAACGCTTAGTGATACGTTCACGCAACCACCTCAAAAAAATGAGATTTTTGGCGCGAGGAGAGCTGTCGTCCCTTGCAAGGACTGCATGAAGAGTCCTCTCGGTCTCACTAGCTACCGGTGCTGGATGAATAGAACTCCCGGTCTCACTAGCAACCGGTGCCACTTCCTCCTTAACTGTAGGAGGAGCCACCTCAGCATTCACTATTTTTCTCAAACGACGTGCCGCTCCTCGGGTCATGGATGCCATCTGGTAAGATCGATAGTCACAAATAATATAATTATAACATAAGTAAGCTAACTAAAGGAACCATCATGTAATTTGAGTACATTTTCGAAAGCCGATAAAGTATAAAAAATTCAATTTTTTGCCAAGTGTGAGAACGGATGGCTCAGAAGACAACCCAAGATTCATTCAAGCACACATTAGTGTGAATCATCTATGTTCTGTACATATGGTGTAGTATATGTTCTTATCGTATCTAGTATCTGAAGAATGTAACAGAATCAAGATGAACTCACATAATGTAATACTAAGACATCATCTACTACTATATAAGATATAGTGATAGGTTGTCGTATCATCATTGCCAAGGGATGAGGGTCGGAAGACAGTCAACTTTATCTACGGCTACATAGTTTCTGCCTCGCCAGTCGAATGGCTGCAGGGACTATGTCCTGATCACTATGTCGTACCGTAGATTAATACAAATAGAGCTGGAACTGGAGCCAAAATATAGTACTACTTCACCATGTCGTACCATTTTACTCTCTCTCTCTCCTTCCCCCCCTCCGGCGCTCTCACTCTCTCCGGCGCTCTCACACTACTAATTCCTATGTATTTTAAGTGTGAGAACGGATGGCTCAGAACACAACCCAAGATTCATTCTAGCATACATTAGTGTGAATCATCTATATTCGGTATACATATCATGTAGTATATGTTAACCTTATCGTATCTAGTATCTGAAGGACGTACGTAACAGAATCAAGATGAACTCACTAATGTAATACTAAGACATCATCTACTACTATATAAGATATAGTGATAGGTTGTCGTATCATCATTGCCAAGGGATGAGGGTCGGAGGACAGGCAACTTTATCTACGGCAACATAGTTTCTGCCTCGCTAGTCGAACGGTTGTAGGGACTATGTCCTGATCACCATGTCGTACCGTAGATTAATGCAATTAATGGAGCTGGAAATATCTGTCGCTAACTGGTAACTAGTCCGTCGCTAACTGAGATTGTCACATACACATATGTATATCACAGCTCGATGTATAGATATATACATCTATACAGAAGCACACAACTGATAGAACTCGCACTGTCCTTGAGACAGTGAACATATACACTATGAATCCAAACCCCATATATATTCACATTTACTAATCCAAACACCACCAAACTAATGGAACACCCAATACGGATAACACATTATTTAGCCAATATATAAACTTAGATGAATTTGAGAAGCAAAGACACCCGCCGCCCCCGACCAAAGCCCGCCGCCCCAAGCCCGCCGTCCAGTAGTTCGGTTGCATATATATGAAGAGTGCTTATGGGTGTGCGTCGGTTGCAAATAGCCCCGACGCACCCGCCCCAAGCCAGCCGCCCAGCCTCCGACGCCGCCGCCCCAAGCCCACCGTCCAGTGTAGCGCCCCACTTTCAATAGGCGACGGAACTTCATAATATGCTAGCGCCGAGTCAGATCGGCCGGGAACTTAGATGGCCATCTGACTCGATCGCTAAGCTTGGTAAACGATAACGCCTTGCGGCATCGATTCAATTCGATTTGGACGAAAGATATGAGAATCGATCCAACTAATGGAACGACTTCTGTTGGAACAAGTCCTAGATGCAGCGGACTGCGTCTCGGCGCGCGAGCTCTCTACAAGAGTCCCTTCGACGGGACCGGACCGCTGTATGGTTTTCTTGGAGCTTTGCCGCTGGGCTTGATTGAAGTGCTTTCGCGTCGTTTTCAAGGATGCAATTACAAATTTCGATGCAAGGGGAAAAGAAAGAAATCTAACAAAGTGTTGATGCATTGCAGGAGCTCGCGTAACTAAGGATTGACGTTGCGTAGCGCTTCGACGACCTACACGAAGCCAAGTAATCGGTGGGTGATTCGGCCTTCTTTTCTATTCTGTCCCGGAAACTTATTCCTTGCTTCGAATCCATTCAAATCGAACGATGCCAAGTTAATTGCATGCCAATCCACTAAGTCAAGAACTCGGGAAAAATGTATCGATTTACAAATACAAGTTTTTTCACATAAACCAGAAAGTTTAAGGTTTACAGAAAAAGATAGACTATTTCAAGTGCTGCAAAATATTATGAAACGTCGCTTGTGGGTTATGATGCCTCGGACAATTTGGTGCCTACGGGACGCTAAATCGGGAGTACGACTTGAGGAAAATGAAACGTTGCATGAGTTGGGGGAAATGATAATATCGTTAAATACTGTCCGTGCTATACAAAATTGGTTGCATATATAAACTGTTCACGCATTGGCATGGTCATGGACAGCTTGTGCACAAGTTGATATTTTCCTCGAATCGATATCCGGGGCATCGGAATCGACTCGACCTAGGGGGAATGAATAATCGTGCTTCGGCACTGATGCATTGCGGGACCGTCAGTCAGGCTTGCAACCTAGACTGAGCGGGCCGAAATGCCGTTGAGATAGTCCCACGTGATGTGTAACATCAATGACCGCATATAAGATAGTAGCATGCTTACCTATTGTCTTATGCAGGGTAAATATTATCTCTGTTTTCATGCAGGGACGAGCACGGCCGTGGTAAGAAATATGACAAACTGCTATGTTGAACTGTATGCTTTATTACGCAAAGAGGGCTATCGAATATGAACTGAATTCATTTTGTTCTAATAGAAAGACAACTCTAAAGCATGCCTACCCTAACAATCAGAGTCGGTTTAGACGAGTGGGTTCGTCTCGTCCACTTAGCAAGTGTGCTAATCCCATTCCCCCAATTTCCCCAGGTGCGATGGGCGCGCTCAACTAGACTAGAGCTGAAGTACGGAGAGGCGTTTTGAAGCTCTTCCTATGCTGAAGTATTTTGAAGCCAATTCAAGTCGACGGCTTATGTATAAAGGGGCGAATGTATGGGACGGCAAGCATCAGTTCAGGCAACTTGTCGAATGTATTTCCTTATGTTTTCAATCAATGTAGCCGCAACGGCATCCAATGTAAATTACGTCTTACACTTCGTTGCAAGCTATGAATGAAAAGCATTTCTATCTTCCTATACTGTGTCTTACATTCTGATATGATTTGTGAAGTTTTGACTTAGCGTATTTATATCGAAATGCAAAGATAACCATTTGAGAACTTGTCATCTTGCCTTGCACGAGCGCAACTCTAGGCTCGTGCGGCATCACGCCTTAGCGAGGACGATCGAATCGGCAAAGTAACACCGGGGACGAACGGTTTGTCGACTCGGGACGTGACAAATTGGTATCAGAGCACAGTTATGTTTCCTCGGATTTTTGAAAGATGTTTCATTATTGGAATGTCCGTTGCGATGGCTCGATTGAATGCTTGTCGACATGCTGCGTGAAATAAAAGTTCCATACAGGTAAGCCCGTAGATATTTTTGAAAAATACTAACGGGTTTACTCTGTTTTGTAGGAATGACTAAGAAAAGGAACAATTCCGCCCCAACCCAAACTGTAGATAGTACGTCGAGCACAAAAAGTACTGAGCCTAGCGAGACGACTATGCAGAAGATGCTACAGTTGATGGAACTGCAGCAGCAGCAGCTTCAGACACAATTCAAAGCCCAATTCGAGGCACAACAAAAACAGATGAATGCCCTGACTCAGATAGTGAGCAGAATGGCAGGCAATACCAAGACGATGGACGAAGAGACCGAGAAAAAGCAAGGTGACCAAGAAGAAAACGAGGAAGAAGAGACTCAACCGCAAATAATAGATTCTTCTTCCTTGTTCAAGGCAAAGGAGTTCCGCAAGATGAATCCACCGAAGTTCAACGGCCGAGCGGAGCCAGATGTGATCGTGGGATGGCTCGCGGAGATGGAGGACCTGTTTAATCTGCTTAGCATCGAAGGGTCCCAGCGGGTAACTTGTGCGGCGTTACAGCTGCAACTAAGGGCGTATGACTGGTGGGCCGCTAAAAAGCAGGAAATCTATGAAGCCAATACGGACGCCACGATTTCCTGGAAAATATTTAAGCAAGCATTTCTCGAACAGTACGTTCCTCGCGCTGTCCGTCAACAAAAAGAAGACGAGTTCATGACACTGCGATAGGGAAATATGTCTGTCGACGATTATGATTCGAGCTTCTCAAAGCTGGCGAAGTTTGCCGGCGCCTTCCTGCCCAACAAGGAAGCCTGGTGTGAACGCTTCCAACAAGGCCTAAATGACGAACTGCGAAGGGACGTCATGAATCAAAGGTGCCGAACATACCATGAATCCTATAATGTCGCTCTTGATAGCGAGCGCATCTTTGGCCGTATGTCGAGTAGAGGCATCCGTAACCACTTCGACAAGCGTCCTAACGACGCCGGCGCCGGGGGATCGGGAATAATAAAGCGTCCGAACAGATTCGATGATCGAGGCCATGGCAGTCAACACTACACCAGGTGCGGTAGGCGTGGGCACCGAACCATCGACTGCGTCACGAGATCTTGCTACAAGTGTGGTGAGGTAGGCCATATAGTTACATATTGCCCGCACAAAGGTCCGAATCAACATAACCCACCGAGGAACGTCCCGAATCCGCATAAAGCGCCGATACTGCAAGGCGCAAATGCGGTGCCCGTCAACCAGCAGAACCAACGACACGGAGCTCAAGGCCGAGTTTATGCCT
The DNA here is from genome assembly GCA_029216955.1 of Iris pallida. NCBI lineage: Eukaryota > Viridiplantae > Streptophyta > Magnoliopsida > Asparagales > Iridaceae > Iris > Iris pallida. The sequence continues at coordinate 6,886,474 of JANAVB010020797.1, forward strand.
TAACTCGGGACGAGGCGTTCGCGTCCGATACTATTGTAACAGGTATATTACTCTACAAAAGTATACCTGCTCGAGTCCTATTCGATTCGGGTGCGACGCATAGCTTTATATCTGCTGATTTTGCGAAAGAAAATAAAATAACCATGCAATCACTAGATATAAATATTAGCGTTAGCACTCCGTCGGGAGTCGATATGCCTGCTAACTTTATTTGTAGGGATGGCCACATTTGCGTCGGAGGAAGATATCTATCCTTGGATGCCGTCGTACTAGACATAAAAGATTATGACATAATCCTGGGCATGGATTGGTTGGGCGCTTGTCGTGCAACGATCGAGTGCGCGGAGAAGAGAGTGGTGTTTCGTCTTCCTGGCGAGACAGAGTTCTCATATTCGTGCGGTACGGCCTCGAAGACGGCGATGATGGTATCGGCAATCTCGGCAAGGCGTATGCTGCGTTCCGGCTGCGCGGGATACTTGGCATCTGTTCGAGACACACGGACGGATAATACAAACACAATGCAGACTGATGTTGTGGCAGAATTTCTCGACGTTTTTCCTGACGAGATGCCTGGGATGCCGTCGGATCGAGAAATTGAATTCAGCATCGACACCTTTCCGGATACACGGCCGATATCCAAGGCGCCTTACCGAATGGCTCCAGCAGAACTGAAGAAGCTGAAGGTGCAATTACAAGAGTTGCTAGACCGCAGATTTATTCGCCCTAGCGTCTCTCCGTGGGGAGCTCCCGTACTGTTCGTGAAGAAGAAAGATGGGTCGTTGCGGCTATGCATCGACTATCGTGAACTCAACAAGGCGACCGTACGGAACAAGTATCCTTTGCCGCGAATTGACGACTTGCTTGACCAACTGCAAGGTGCGTCTGTGTTTTCAAAAATCGATCTTCGTTCAGGCTATCATCAACTGAAGATCAAGTCCGACGACGTATCGAAGTCTGCCTTCCGTACTCGATATGTTCACTACGAATTCCTCGTCATACCGTTCGGTTTGACGAATGCCCCGGCCGCTTTCATGGATCTGATGAACCGAGTCTTCCGACCTCAAATAGATAAATTTGTAGTCGTATTCTTCGACGATATCCTTGTCTACTCAAGGAATCGGGAAGAGCACGCGGAACATTTGAAGACGGTACTACAGATTCTGCGTGAAAACAAATTGTACGCCAAGCAGAGTAAGTGCAAGTTCTGGATGAGTAGCGTGACATTCCTCGGACACGTAATCTCTGCCGAAGGTGTCGCGGTGGACCCAAAGAAGATTGATGCGGTGGTGGATTGGAAATGACCTGCCTCGGCTAGCGACATTCAGAGTTTCCTTGGCTTAGCGGGCTACTACCGTAGGTTCGTGCGAAGCTTTTCAAAACTAGCGTCGTCTCTGACTCGCCTCACCCAGAAGGGAGTAGTATTTGAATGGAGTGACGACTGTGAATCCATCTTTCAAGAGTTGAAGCAACGGCTCGTCTCAGCTCCAATCCTTGCACTTCCAGACGGTCCAGAAGGCTTTCAGATATTCAGCGATGCATCGGGAACTGGCCTCGGGTGCGTACTCATGCAGAGAGATAAAGTCATCTCCTACGCTTCACGGCAGTTGAAGCAGCACGAGAAAAACTACCCGACGCACGATTTAGAATTGGTGGCGATCGTCTTTGCATTGAAGTTATGGCGACACTATCTCTATGGTGTAGCATGCAGAATCTACACAGATCATAAAAGCCTGAAGTACTTGTTCACGCAACGAGAACTCAACCTACGACAGCGACGATGGCTCGAACTCATAAAAGACTATGAGCTAACGATCGAGTACACGCCGGGCAAGGGAAACGTGGTGGCCGACGCACTCAGCAGAATGTTTATGGGAACACTGGCCATAAACAAGGAAATACGATGAGACCTTGAAGCGATGGGTATCGAACTCGGAATTGAGTATCGACACCTGCACCTAGCTCAACTGAAGTTAGGATCGAGCCTGCTTAGCAAGATAAAGACCGCCCAGGAGGACGACTCATTCCTGAAGAAGATGCGCGAGCTAATTTCAACGGGAAGGGCGACTGACTTTGCGGAAGACGGAGACGGGACGATGCGACTAAAAGGAAGGCTCTGCATTCCTGAAACTGCCGAACTCAGAAAAGAAATTCTGACGGAGACGCATTATGCGAAGTACTCGTTACATCCTGGGAGCACCAAGATGTACAAGGACTTGCGCACAAACTTTTGGTGGCACGACATGAAGAAAGACGTGGCTACGTTCGTATCGCAATGCATGGCGTGTCAGCAGGTGAAGGAAGAACACCAGAGGCCCGGCGGAGAGCTGCAGAACATCCCCATTCTCGAGTGGAAGTGGGACAATATCTCGATGGATTTTATTGTGGGATTTCCGAAGACGCCGCGGAAGAATGACGTAATTTGGATCATTGTTGATAGATTGACCAAGTCGGCTCACTTCATCGCAATTAAAGTAGGATGGAGCGTCGATCGGTTAGCGCAAATCTACGTCGATGACATTGTTCGACTGTACGGGGTGCCGACCTCAATAATTTCGGACAGAGACGGGCGATTCCTATCGCGTTTCTGGACGAGCCTCCAAGCGGCGATGGGAACCAAACTGAACTTTAGTTCGGCGTACCATCCACAAACAGACGGACAGACGGAGAGGGTAAATCAAATCCTAGAAGACATGCTGCGTCTGTGTGCGATCGACCTAAAGACTAGTTGGGATACGCATTTGCCGCTTGCGGAGTTTGCGTATAACAACAGTTATCAGTCGAGTATTCAGATGGCTCCCTACGAAGTGCTCTACGGGAGGAAGTGCCGTTCGCCGATATGCTGGGATGAAGTCGGAGAGCGACAAGTGCTGGGACCGGAACTAGTGGAGCAGGCCGTCGAAAAGGTCCGCTTGATTCGAGATAGACTCCGCATCGCGCAAAGTCGACAAAAGAGCTACGCAGATCTTCGTCGACGACCGCTAGAGTTTTTGGCCGGGGACCATGTGTTTCTGAAAGTAACGCCCATGCGCAGAGTGATGCGGTTCGGCGTTAAAGGCAAATTGAGCCCGAGATTTGTAGGCCCCTTCGAGATCATTGAGCGAGTTGCGACGGTTGCTTATCGGATCGCGCTACCTCCTGCCTTAGCCGATGTGCACGATGTTTTCCACGTTTCACAACTTCGAAAATACGTGCACGATCCAAGTCATGTGGTTAGCTTCGATCAGTTGGAGCTGCGTACTGACTTGTCTTACTCGGAGGAGCCTATTCAAATTTTGGACCGCAAGGAAAAAGTGCTACGAAATCGATCGATGTCCTTGGTCCGCGTGCTTTGGCGGAACCATACAGTCGAGGAGTCAACGTGGGAGATGGAGGCAGAGATGAAGGAGAAGTACCCTGCGTTGTTCGTCTAAATTAAGGTCCGACCCTTGTTCTTAAGTTTCGGGACGAAACTTTTTCTTAGTGGTATATTATGTAGCGCCCCGCTTTCAATAGGCGACGGAACTTCATAATATGCTAGCGCCGAGTCAGATCGGCCGAAAACTTAGATGGCCATCTGACTCGATCGCTAAGCTTGGTAAACGATAACGCCTTGCGGCATCGATTCAATTCGATTTGGACGGAAGATACGAGAATCGATCCAACTAATGGAACGACTTCTGTTGGAACAAGTCCTAGATGTAGCAGGCTGCGTCTTGGCGTGCGAGCTCTCTATAAGAGTCCCTTCGACGGGACCGGACCGCTGTATGGTTTTCTTGGAGCTTTGCCGCTGGGCTTGATTGAAGTGCTTTCGCATCGTTTTTAAGGATGCAATTACAAATTTCGATACAAGGGGAAAAGAAGGAAATCTAACAAAGTGTTGATGCATTGCAGGAGCTCGCGTAACTAAGGATTGACGTTGCGTAGCGCTTCGACGACCTGCACGAAGCCAAGTAATCGGTGGGTGATTCGGCCTTCTTTTCTATTCTGTCCCGCAAACTTATTTCTTGCTTCGAATCCATTCAAATCGAACAATGCCAAGTTAATTACATGCTAATCCACTAAGTCAAGAACTCGGGAAAAACGTATCGATTTACAAATACAAGTTTTTTCACATAAACCAGAAAGTTTAAGGTTTACAGAAAAAGATAGACTATTTTAAGTGCTGCAAAATATTATGAAACGTCGCTTGTGGGTTATGATGCCTCAGACAATTTGGTGCCTACGGGACGCTAAATCGGGAGTACGACTTGAGGAAAATGAAACGTTGCATGAGTTGGGGAAAATGATAATGTCGTTAAATACTGTCCACGCTATACAAAACTGGTTGCATATATAAACTGTTCACGCATTGGCATGGTCATGGACAGCTTGTGCACAAGTTGATATTTTTCTCGAATCGATATCCGGGGCATCGAAATCGACTCGACCTAGGGGGATTGAATAATCGTGCTTCGGCACTGATGCTTTGCGGGACCGTCAGTCAGGCTTGCAACCTAGACTGAGCGGGCCGAAATACCGTTGAGATAGTCCCACGTTATGTGTAACATCAATGACCGCATATAAGATAGTAGCATGCTTACCTATTGTCTTATGCAGGGTAAATATTATCTCTGTTTTCATACAAGGACGAGCACGGCCGTGGTAAGAAATATGACAAACTGCTATGTTGAACTGTATGCTTTATTACGCAAAGAGGGCTATCGAATATGAACTGAATTCATTTAGTTCTAATAGAAAGACAACTCTAAAGCATGCCTACCCTAACAATCAGAGTCGGTTTAGACGAGTGGGTTCGTCTCGTCCACTTAGCAAGTGTGCTAATCCTATTTCCCCAATTTCCCCAGGTGCGACGGGCGCGCTCAACTAGACTGGAGCTGAAGTACGGAGAGGCATTTTGAAGCTCTTCCTATGCTGAAGTATTTTGAAGCCAATTCAAGTCGACGGCTTATGTATAAAGGGGCGAATGTATGGGACGGCAAGCGTTAGTTCAGGCAACTTGTCGAATGTATTTCCTTATGTTTTCAATCAATGTAGCCGCAATGGCATCCAATGTAAATTACGTCTTGCACTTCGTTGCAAGCTATGAATGAAAAGCATTTCTATCTTCCTATACTGCGTCTTACATTCTGATATGATTTGTGAAGTTTTGACTTAGCGTATTTATATCAAAATGCAAAGATAACCATTTGAGAACTTGTCATCTTGCCTTGTACGAGCACAACTCTAGGCTCGTGCGGCATCACGCCTTAGCAAGGACGATCGAATCGGCAAAGTAACACCGGGGACGAACGGTTTGTCGACTCGGGGCGTGACACCCAGCCCCCGACCCAAGCCAGCCGTCCAGCCTCCGACGCCCCCGCTCCAAGCCAGCCGCCCAGCCCCCGACGCCGCCGCCCCAAGCCCACCGCCCAGCCCCCGACCCAAGCCAGCCGCCCAGCCCCCGACGCCCCAACCCCAAGCCCGCCTCCCAGACCCCGACGCCCCCGCCCCAAGCCCACCGCCCAGACCTCGACCCAAGCCAGCCGCCCAGCCCCCGACGCCCCAACCCCAAACCCGCCTCCCAGACCCCGACGCCCCCGCCCCAAGCCCACCGGCCAGACCCCGACCCAAGCCAGCCGTCCAGCCCCCGACGCCCCCGCCCCAAGCCCACCGCCCAGCCTCCGACCCAAGCCAGCCGCCCAGCCCCGGATGGCCCAGCCCTAAGCGCGCCGCCCAGCCCCTATACGACACCGCGAGAGAGAGAGAGAAAGATCGAGAGAGAGAGAGAGTGGGGGGGTTACATTCGGAAGAGAGAGAGGAGAGGACGCCGACGCCGACGACGACACCGACGCCGATCACCGAAGCCGACACCGACGAGAGAGAGAGAGAGAGAGAGAGGAGAGAGAGTGAATTTAGGGGAAATGCGAAAAGTTCCCCCCGCCGTTTCATTTAAAGTCTGGTATGTATATATAGCGACGGACTAGCGACTGGTAAAAAACCGTCGCCCAGCAGTCGCCATTTTTGATAAGTGCCGACTGAATATCCGTCGCTAAGTCGTCGAAGATATGTCCCGCCAATTCTCTACACAATTCCCACCAAATAATCGACTGTGTAGCGACGACTATAAATTCGTCGCTATAACACCGACAGTCTAGCGACGGGTGTGCGACCTTTTCTCTCCCTAAAATTAAAATAAAAATGGCAAAGGCGTGTAGTCGGTAATCAGTCGCTGAGCGGCCACGAAACCGTCGCTAACACCGACGGAAAAATTCTGTCGCTAAAAATCTGTCGCTAAATGAGTGTATTTTGGTAGTAAATCGACTTTGGTCATTTCCTTTACCGTACCAATATTATTAATCCTTGATCGTACTCAATTGATTTCAACTCAATCATGACCTGGATCTCTATCAATATATTGCTTGTGCTTAGACTACGATTATATTCTTCATCATGTCTAAATACTGTTTGACCAAGGTTAGTCTGACCTTATCTATGATCGTGTCAAATTTTGATTATGATCATGGTTGGATTTTAACACTCACGCCTAAACTCTTTCTGACCATGATTGATTTCCTGATTATATCTGAAATTCTTATAATTTGTCGTGCCTAGATGGTCTGGCATGACTAGATGACTTTGAGTCCCTGATCATAATTTTGACGATTATGACTAAACGTATTAATTTTATCTCTGAATTGTGCCTAAATTTTTTTATCATTGATCACGACTATTTGATTTGATTATGAACTTAGTCGTATCAGAACTTAATTCGATCGTGCCTGAGAAATTTTTTCTATCGTACCTAAATTTTGATTCTCTAGTCACTCATGCTCAGATTTCATTCCTAACCATGACTAAGTTTCAACCTTCTTTATATCTTAATCCTAAATCGTGCTTAGGTAATTTTTAGCGTTCCAAATTTTTAAGCACGTCTAAACCTTGATTTGGCAAGTGGTCAAGTGGTTTGATCCTTAGAAATTTATCGTGCCAATTTGATTATTCTAATGATGCCGAATCGCATCGTTTCTGTACTAGATCGTGCCTAAACAACTTTGTAACTAATATCATCGAGGCTAGATCATATTGGTCATCCTATGCTTAGATTTGATTCTAACTTGATTATAATTGAACGATTTTGATTTTTCTTGCCGCGACTTCGCGCTTAAATAACTTGGATTTATTTCTTAATTGTGCCTAAACCTTAATCCTTGGTCACGGCTATACGATAGATTAGTCATACCAGAATTTAGACTTTGATTATGTTTGAACAATTTTCTATTCCTACCAAAAATTCGATTATGTAGATACTCGTGCTGAGGTTCCATTCCAAAACATGCCTAAGTTTTGGTTATCGTAATTGTCTCCTAGATCGGGCCATGCAAATTTAGGTCATTTCAAAATTTTAGTTACGTCCGAGCTCAGATTGTATCTCATGACTTAGTTAATCATACTCATTAAATTTTTGATCGTGCCTATAAGGCCTTGACTTCAAATCTTGATTTTGCCTAAAATTTTATTCTGATCATAACTAAGTTTTGATCTTGATCGTGCCTATGCAATTTTGACTCTAATTTTTATTTACTTTCAAGCCAGACTCTACTAAATCATTACATATTTGAATTTCGAATTCTACCTTCGATTATCCTGACCATGACTCAGATCGTGCCTGAATGACTCAAGTTTATTTTCTAAATTATGCCTATATAATTTTGTTCATATTACGGATCTATCGTACCAAAACCACTAGTCATGCCTAAGCTATTTTGAATTTGATTATCGTAATCGCATCAAGTCATCGTTCATTGATCGTGCCTAAGTCATTACCTAAACTTGCTATTACGATTTGATCCCCCTGCCAACCATAAATTTCAAGGACAAATTTTCTTTAAGGAGGGTAGATTTGTAAACTCTGTTAACCAAAATTTGGAAATTTTCAAATATTTTAAAATTTTTGTTTCTTTTTATTTTTCCTAAATTTTGAAAATCGTGCAATTCTAATATTGTGAAAATATTTTCGATCGTAATTTGTTATCGATGTTTTGTTGGGTCTTTGGTTTGTAAAAACTATTTTTTATGCGAGATTTTATCCTAATTAAATTTTCTGTCCATTTCAAGAAAAATATATATGTTGTAAATATTTATTTTTATATAGAGAAATGTTAGAGAAGTTATGTTTTATAAATAAAAATAGTTAATACTGATTATTATTTTTTGAAGGTTTTTGAAATTTTGTTGGTTATTCGTTTTCCTTCGCGTCGGGTTAGGACCAATATCGGTCCTAATGTTAGCCTATCAAGATAGGACTTTGGTTGTGGGCTACAACTCATAGTTAGCTAGTATGGGAAGTTGGTAGCTAAATTGTAATTAGCTAACAATTATTAATCTAGTAATTAATTAATTAATTAATTAAACTAATTGCTAGTGGATAACAAATTTTTAGTGGTTAGCATGAGGTTAGTAGTTAGTGATTTTCTACTAATTGGTAGCTAAATTATAATTAGCTAACAATTATTAATCTAGTAATTAATTAATTAAACTAATTGCTAGTGGATAACAAATTGTTAGTGGTTAGCCCTTAGGGTTTCACCTTCCTACCCTATAAATAGCAAACTTCCCAAAAATGTTACATCATATCATTTTTCCTAAACCCTAAATTTCCTACAGCAGCCACACCCTACTGCTCATATCCCGACCACTCCAGCCACATCATCATCGTCACTGCTATGCTCCGCCACGACCATCCACCACAGTTCCCTGCCAACTTGGCCTCACCACTCGAGCAGTCACAATGATCACACCATACCACCACCGGCCCCCCAAACCCAAGCAGCCACAAAACCACCGGCTACGACCTCCCTCTCCAATACCACCATTCTTTCCACCACTGTCACCCGGCGCCACCACCACAGCCTACACCCCGTCAGCTCCACCACAGCCCCAAGGCCATCAATACCCCCCTCGGCCAGGGTCCAGTCACTCCACAAACGACCACAACCATCCACACGGCCACCACCATGCCATTCCACACAAACACAGAGAGAACATAGAAAGTGAGAGAGGGAACCTGGCCGGATCCGCTCTGCCCATGGCAAGTCGCCACCGCTGACCGCTTCCTCTAATCAAGTCGCCACCATCGACCCTTCACTGCGGCTCTGAACCCTGGCACCCCGTCGTCGTGTGCCATTTCCCTCTGTCGATGCCACCTCGGTCCGTCTCCTCCTCCTTGCTGACCAGCTCTGCTGCTCGGAGGTGCCGCCTTCCCTCGATGCTCCGCCGCCCACATCATCTGTGAGCATCTTCCCTCTTTCATTCGCCTTCATTTTTGGATTTGGAATTTAGGAATAAAAGAATAGATGAACCTCCCTCCCCTTAATTTGGAGGTGAGCAGCAGCTCCAATATTCGCTAATATTATGTATTAATTAGTTGTTAAGTTTATTATTATCTTGTATTAATTGGTGATTAAGGATTTGGTTAATTAAATTATTAGAGATTTAATAGGCTATGTGCATCTGTTGGGCTGAGCCCTAATTGGTGGGATTAACCCCCTTTCTCTCTCTTCGGTTGATGTAGGGATAGTTAGTTGTGTTTTAAATCTGAGTTTAATTTTCTTTTAAATTACTTTATTCCATTTTATATAGTTAGTAACAGTGAGTATGCTATTTGGATTGAAGGTTTTGATTTTAAGTATAATGATTAAGGGTCAAGGGAAACAGTAGAGCGTTTGGTCATGTAATATTGGATTGGAAACAGTAGGCTTTAGAATATTTTTAAATAAATATGTATTGTTACAAGTAGTATTATCTTCATCGATAATTATTATTATTTTATATTGTCAAAATTGTACTGTTAAAAATTATTATTATCTTATTGGTGTTGAATTTATGTAGCATTATTCATCTTTGATATCTAGTAGTACTAGTGTTAAAAATAATATACTTATTTGGATATTATACAAAAAAGTATATACTAATATTTCTAAAATACTATTATCAAGTTTGACCCAAAATCATATTTGACAAGTTGGAGGTTTAGTTAGAATGTTTTCTATATTTTCCAGATATATGTCTGAAATCCTTATAAATTAATAAAGTATAGCTTCTAATTATATTATAAACGATTCTTGATAGTTATATATACACTTATTATTTTTTCATTAATCGTAGATCGTGACTATTATAGCTGTTTCTATTCCTTGATCCGATTATCGTACCAAACTCTGATTCTGGGCTTATACCAAATTAGGCTATTTGGAACATTCTAGACTCAATGGAACTGTTTGTGCCATCATTTGGGATCATCTTGTGGAGCATAGCGTCGTACCTATCATGTGTCGACATGTTCATGTTATGCAAGTTGACTCCAACCAAATTCAGGTGAGTACATTCTCTAATTGTTTTCATCATGATAGTAATCATATTGCCTGCTATAGACTACTTTACTTGATGCTGACATATTGTTAACATGGATTAGTACTATATGAATCATGTCATGCGATGTTATCCCCTTATCGTGTACATCAGGTATTTCATTTTCAAGTACTTTATCATGTACATCGTGTACTCCTTGTATTCGTATTATTCATGTACTCTCATGTGCTCTCATGTACTCTCATGTGCTCACATGTGCTTTATGTTCAAACTAACAATCATGTATATAACGTAACATAATCGGATCCTTGTGTATTGATTGGGGTAGGGGGAGTAGAAGTGGTTATGTGATTAAATCCCCTAGTGTACTCATGTATATGTCGATTATACTCTCACGTATAATAAAGTTACCGTAGAATGCTCATGTACAACCTAAACCAGTCATATAACTGTCTTGTGCTCTAAATTACTCATATTTATTATAGTTTACCATGTTCTTTATTTTATTCATGTACGCAGTTTACTTATATATTCATGATGCTTTTTCCCTATTTCTTGTATTTTCTTTCTAGCATGTCATGTATTTTATTCTATTGCGAGTTATATATTTTCTACCATGCCATGGAACTATTTTTAGAGTTATATGCTTCGCTCCAATCCTGACTGGATAATAATTTTTAGATAATGTTATGCCCCATATCCTAGACTTCACGATGATGAATCTCCATGTATTGTTAGATCGTAAGTTGACCTCTGGAGAGCTCCAGGCCATTGTATTTTTGATTTATGTTTCGTTATCGGATTTGTCTCCGATACATTTTATTCATGTATATTTAATTGTATACTTTAGTTGTTTTAGAGTTATTGATATCTTTCCCAGTTCCTATCTTCCTTAGTTGTTTGTGATGTGATTAGAGTACATTTGTTATCATGGATCATCTAGATGTTGTAGATATTTATTGGGTATTTGATAGCGTTCTACCGCCGATACTGCGGCATAGGATGGGTGTAGCCCACGTACTCGTGTCCGAATATCCGGGTACGGGTTGTGACAATAGACCAGCAGTTGTGACTATCGGTTCAACTCTTCACTGGTATACGTGCATACTAGCAACTGCGGCTCAGGGTTCAGCTCTTCACTAATCAACAACTATCTATATGACGATCCATGGGTCACTCCCCATGATCAGCAGTTGGGACATACAAGTCCATCTCACTAATAGATATAACACCCCCTAATCGCGAGGCCTAACATTATCCTCAGGGTGTCCATTCCCTCCATGGTCGAGCGATTTCCAAAGCCCTAGGAACTGGTCGAGAGACTATACCTTGTGCACAAGTTGTCTAGACCTATGCATCAAAGCAATCTATCAGATAAAATATCTGTGATGCTATAGTTTATCGATAAGTAGACATTTTCATCTATTCTCTGGTCCATATCTATTCTTTCAAGCAACAAGTACTTTCTATCGATTCGATTATTCCATATGATCCGATCATTCCATATGATTCCATCATTCAAGCAGACGATAAGGAACATGGTAAACATATCTATTTATGCAAACACAGTAACATAAATGGTATCATTAAACATATATTTATGTTATCGATATCATACAGTTCAGGGGCAGCGAATATTCTCTTCTTATTAAGCATGGCAACAGTTTAACGATTTAAGCAACATTCTAACTTCTTAGCATGCAGATCATTTTTGTTATTATTAACATAACAACATGTAAATTCTCTTATAAGCATACTATTTCAACGATTAGCATTCTCAAAGATTTATCAACTTGTTATTAGCAAAAATGATTCATTCTAAAGATATGAATTCTTAGTAGTTGTGAAAAAAAATCATAAAATGACTTCGTCCACTCATCCAGATCCATCGTCTTCTGTTCCAGAGCCAGCAATTCGATCTTTCTGCTTATCTAGTGCCTTCGCGAAGCAGGACACTACACAAAAGGCATTTCTAAAGTATGGTCATTTATATGACATCACCATTTGTCCAGCATTGATGTACATCCTTAAGCCTGTGTTACAATGTAGACTTCTTTAGACCAGGTTCTTAGAATTCAGCTTGTGACTTGGTCGCCACCAAAACCTTATCGGAAGTAGGTTTGTATGTAATGAACAACTCCCTCTTAGAGCACACATGACAGGATGCACTAGTGTCCACCCACCATTCAATATCCGTACTAGATGAGTCAACTTTCACAATCATATCAATTAAGTTAACCTAACATTGCTTTTTCAGTTTAGGTTTGGATTCACAGTGCTTCTTGTAGTGGCCCTTTTTCCACATTTGTAGCAAGTCACGTCAAACTTAGGCCTTAGCTTGAAATAAGCTGACTTCACCTTTAGTTAGTTGAAGTCCTTCTTTTTGTAGGAAGCTTTCTACTTTCCATTGGAGTCTCTTGACTATGTCCATGTTAGCCTTGGCAATATGTTTAGATAGATTCCATTTTTAGTTGTACCCTTGATTCATCTTCAACATGGATCCAATTTAAAAGATCTTCTAACTCGATCTCCATCTTCTTCCTCTTCAAATCGGTCTTAAAATTGATCTATCCCTAAGGAAGTTGGAGACTATGGCTTCCACCAAGAATTTTTCATCTTGCTTCATTTTTTCTCTCTTCAAGTTTCTGCTATAATTTCTGCAGCTTTTTGACTTTTCGAAGCATGGCATTTTCATCTTAAAATTTTATAGTCATGAATTTGTCGATGAGAGAGATCTTGGACATCTTTTAATCAGATTTGTAATACTTTTCTAGAGATTCCCAAACGTCTCTAACATTGATCTTCTTGTTGTATATTTCACCATGGAATCATTCATGGAGCTGAAGATCAACAATCTGTAGAGGTTGTTATCTCACATCTACTTTTATTGCAAGGCAAGACTTCAGCAATCCTTCGTGCATCAACAATACTTCGTGCATTATCAATTTCGAGAATAGTTGATTCAGGATCTGTCGGCACATAATTGACGTTTACAAGTTGAAAATTTAAACTAAACTTCCTCTTCCAGATATTGAAGTGCTCCTGTCAAACTTCTCAAGTTTGTTAAAACATATATCGATAAGACTTGTATGGTTTTCCATCTTTGTCGGATCTTGCATTGAGAACTGGCCACAAATATAGATTCACATAAAATTGTCAATGTTTTCCTCTTTTTTTACTTTTGATGTTGTTATCAAGGTTAAGAGATTGATGCAATACTATGAAAGTTTGCTCTCTTAATAAACTCGACTCTGATGATACTCCTAAAAGAATTAGAATACAAGTTGACAAATATTAGACTTGTTCTTCCTTGCATTTTGCGGTTGCAATTGAGATAGAACGTTTATAAAATAGAGGAAGAAGGAGAAGAAGAGAGGAAAAAAAAAATTCTTGCTGGGTGATGAAGACCATCGTTGCTCAAAGCATGATTTACCCTCTATCGATGATATGCTCCCAGGAACCAGCAAGTTCATGAAATGAACTTTCGGAATGCTCGTAGACACCTATATGCACAACTCGAACATACTCACTGGACGCCTATTTTTTTGTTCTTTTTGTACATCTCCAAAAGGAGACAAGAATTGTCTTTTTATAGAGAAGGGTACAAATCCCAACTGAAATAATGAGCGATCTGGGACTAAAATATCAACCCTCAAGGGACGGGATTGAATATCAAAATCCCACAATCTACACATATGTACGCTATCTGTATAATTCGTGCATTTGTACAACACCACCGCATCACATAGACATATCTGATCATACACGCAGTGGCGCATGCGCACATTCGCATATAGCAGCATGTCGAGCAAGCAACTTGCGCATAAAATGAGCATAAATGCCACTTTACGCCCTTCGTTTGAGTCCGAGTCACTAAGTCCATAAGGAGAGGATTAGCTCCTATTGGAATTTTCCAAAAAGAGTGACAAAAACTTAATCGTTTCCTTGAGGAAATTAGCTTAGCCTCTCTAGAAAAACAACCCACATTGTACCCACATGAGCCACCACTCTACACATGTGCATATCTAAATAACATGCATAGTTATATATTGAGATACTCAATTGGAGTGTTTTCCAATGTCGAACTATCTTTCTAGTGGTTAAGAGCTACGGTTAGAAATATTGCTTCTCTCTATTAAAAACCTGTAAACAAAATAAACCAAATTAAAGTTACGGGCCTCCGGGTAAGTCACGCACGAAGCACTGCCCCAAGAGTTAATTAGGGTCTATGTGCAGACTTGTTCCTAATTCTCCTAGTGGTAAAACTCCTGCTCTACCGGTATTCCATCGTCGCACACAACTCAGGGAGATTGACTCTGACTTAGCTCTTGCCAAGAATATGAGAGATAGGAATGGAAAGAAAAAAAAGGAATACATGTTTGTGAAGGAGGAGGAGGAATCATATGGTTACTCTTTTTTCTTTTCAAGTATCTTCTCAATACTAACAACATATATAGGCAACCCCTCTTCCTACAAATTTAATATGTTTAATAGGATTTTATGGCTAGTTCTGTAGTCATTTGGTCATTAAGCACCAACTATAAAATACCATTGAAGAGAAAACTGTCAAAATTCAAACAACACAAATAAAATGGTTGAAAGTATTGAATAGAAAATTGAATGACAATGAAGAGAGGAAGAAGGGAGTTGGATTTTTCTCAAATTATACAACAACCCCCCCCCCCCCCCCCCCCCCCCCCCCCCCCACCCCAAAAAAAAAAAAAAAAAATAAAAAAAAAATGAAAAAAAACTAAGTTTCGAAATAACAGAATGGAATAAAAAAAAGTTGAGAATTCTGGGCAATTATATACTATGCATAGATGAGATGGACTACAACCTTGATCTCACTTAGTGATTATTATCTTTATCTTGCTTAATGGACTATGCCTTGAATCAGACTTCTTGAACCAGATTTAGAAAATAGCACACATAGTACGCTAGAGGTACTTGGATCTATCGGATGGCACATTAGATTAGCCATGCGCACTTTTTTTTTTCATATTCATGAGAGTTGTCTGGGATCGCCCTTTTCCATAGTCGCGGCCTTCACGATCTGTAACTTCACCTTCTCTAAACAGAAGATTTGATCATTCTCATATTGATATTTTTCTTATCTCCATCTATTATATTATCTAATATATTTTTACTATTATTTATTATATTAACTGTTGTTATTTATAGTTGGCTAGAATTATATATTATTAGTAGTAGCTATATTTTACCTAGACAATTTAGAACCCTAAATTCTAGGAATTAGCCTTCGGGCTTTGGGCTAATGGTACCATATAGACATAGGATGTTAGCTTGGGCTAATCTTATTAGCCGTGCCCATCTGATCAAGAAGTTAGGCATCTCATTCATTAGGACAACCCACAAACTAATCGTATCAGCGAACACTGGTTAAGCAAAACCTTATTTCTATCTTACTCATTGAAACAGGCCATACTCTATTTAATAGATTAGAGCCCAAGCCAAGCCATAGGAATTACACCATTTTATTCTTACGAAGCCAAGCAGTTAGTCACAGCCTATAATCTATTCCTAATTGAGCCTGGCCCATTATTATACTTATAGTTTTAAACCACTTGATTACGGGACCGACCTGATAACCTTCCTTTCAACTAGAACCCGATTAACTTAGGCCGACCTGAAGTCCGGAGTAGAAGACGTCCACCACTTTATTATTTCCTCTCTCCTTCTTCTCTTAGATCTAGCGGTGAGCAGAGGTGAGCTCGACCAGCTAGCTGCGGAGGCACCACGCGGCCGATCCGGCGGCCAATTTTAGAGGCTTTGAGGATCTTCCCTCCCACCGACTTATCCCCTTCCAACTCCACCGTCCCTTCCTCCACCGACATACTCCAGTGAATCCTTGTCGTCTGACGATAATGGCCAACCTCTCATCATCGTCTATAAATTGAGACCCCTGACTCATCCTCCATCATCAATCCACTGCGGCGAAGCCCGGTCACTTTGGCAATTGACCTACTTTGCCCTCTCTTTATCCATGCAGAGCCTGACCATGGCGATGGCTCTCAAGGTCAAAGGAGGGGGTTTTGCACTCCGGCACCGCCACGACTTCCTCACAGCAGCGTCGACCAAGCGACGTCATTATCTTCTCATCTTCGGTGGCCATGGCTATCGGCAAGATTTTCTCATCAGTCACCAATGATCCTATCATTAGTGACAGGGATAGATCGACGCCAAACCTTGATAAGTTCCTTTGATCCTCCAATCTCTCTGTGATTATCATTGTCTTTGAGTTTTTCCTAATCGAAGTGATCAACGAGCTTATATAATTCATTCTTGTCTCTGCGCATGATGTGCTCGATGGAATGACTGAACCTTATTGTACTATTGATTCTGGACACGAGAACCGCAATATCAGACACAAAATGGTTGCTTTGGGTATGCAAGACGTGTCCGATTTCTGGAACGGACATTCTCTTTTGTTGATTTGTACTTTAAGACAGGTTTGATTCTTAATTCTTATAGGACAGTAATCTGGTTCTCTTGGGTTGTCGTACTGGTATCAGTATACCTAGCTTGGACACAGGAGATGGGTACATGATGGGTCAATACTTTGTTAGTGTCCAGTGATGGTTTGGACACTGGAATAGCTGAGGTAGACACGTTGTTCTCTGTGTTGACACTGTCGACAAAAAGGGAGCTTAGGTTTCATAGTAACCATTGAGTTTGAAATGGTTAATGAGGGAATAAATTTTATCTAGTGAATTACTGATAGATTTGGATCGTAATTGAAGTCAGTTGGTTGCAGGTGGGGG
Organism: Iris pallida; assembly: GCA_029216955.1. Taxonomy (NCBI): domain Eukaryota; kingdom Viridiplantae; phylum Streptophyta; class Magnoliopsida; order Asparagales; family Iridaceae; genus Iris; species Iris pallida. The sequence goes on from JANAVB010020797.1 coordinate 6,903,582, forward strand.
TAGTTGGATTTGAATTTGTTTCTCCGGATTTCTTCGGGCCACTTTAAAGTTTATTGGGGTGTTGGTTGTTACTGGGCCAAAGGGGAAGTTCTTCTTGTTATTAAATTTTTTGTTGACATTAACTTGGGCTTGTAGATAACTATAGCAGTAAGATTGGACTAAGGTGATCCAATAAAAATGCTACAGTTGGGCTCTTAATTCTAATTTGGTCTTGGCTACATATGTGTACAAGGCTGATAGGCCAAATGCAAGGATTTGGCATCTAGTGGGGCCAATGGTAAGAATCATTGATGGGCTAGATTTGGCTAAGAATTAGTTATTTACAAGGAGTGTTATGTCAGTAGTGGATTTGGGCAGTAGAAAAAATATAGTAAACTCCTTTTGAAATTATCTAATTCTATTTTCCTATTCCTAGGTGACATAGAGACATTGGCACAATCTCAGAAAAAAGGCAAGTACATGTATCTCAATTTTACTGCCACTTGCATGCATAAGCACATACACTTGTCATCATGATTCTTGCTTTACTCGTTTACTTGCTTTGGTTGCTTGCATTGATTTTCGTATCGGGTGGCGCACATTCTAAGACATGTGATTGACTAATATTGGACAACTCGTGCCTGATAGCATATTCTTATATGTCTGATGTCCATTACATGCATGACTTATAGTATTGTCGTCAGACATGCCTGATTATTGCATGACTGGTAGCATTGTTGTCATACATGCCTGATTATTGCGTGCCTGACAGCATTATCATTAGATATGCCTGATTTACATAACTGATAGCATATTATTCATTTAATATGTCTGATATATATTAGTTTCCACATGTTGATGATGTCCAATTGCACATGTTCACGTAGCTAGTGCATGCTATGTTATTTTTTATGCTTACCCGTCTTTCAGTTTCTCTTATTTTACATGTTCCTTAATATCCTGCTGGTAAGTATTATTGAGTTACATTGTGCTTTGCTCCTTTCCTGACTGGATCATTGATTACAGGTGACATTAATTTCTTAGAGTATTATGGCCAGCAGGAACGCCCAGCAGCGAAGCTCACTCCGGATATCGAGATGTAGATTCATGTATAGGAGATTGACTGGATGTATATGAGTATATGTTGTTGGTAGAAGTCTTCATATTCTTTACCGACTTTGTACCCAGATATTCGTGTATAACCTGTAATAATTTCTTAGTGATCTGTGATGATTAGTAGTGGATAACTCGCGATAGATGCTGTGATGAGATATAAGATTATACTAATAATAAGTAGACTAGACGGCTAACTACCGCTGTCAACAATAGCGTAGGCCGGGCATGACGCGATTCGTAGCCGATTATTCAGGAACGGATCGTAACATGTTTTTGTGGTGGCCCATGCAGGTCTCTCTAATGATACTTAAGAGTAGAGTACATTGGGAGCCTGCAAAATAGGAAACTCATTACAGCATAGGCCAATTGTGTTATTGTTTATAATTTACTACTTATATTATCTTCTAAATTTTTCTATATCTCTTAGTGTCCCTACAAAGTCATGGTCATAATCGCATGACTTTTGGGATTATCTTCCTCCACATCATTATCAGATTATAGCATTCTTTAGAATCTATGTTTCCTTGATATTTAAAGATTGAGGTCAGATTTATTTCAATCTCCTCATTTAGCAAACTCATTCCTTACCTCTATCAATTTCCTATTTAAGGTTCCAACTTCTTCTTTAGCAAATCTATTAATTCTTTAATATAGCTATTTCAAAATTCTCTTTTGGTTTTGGTCAAAAAAACATATCTAATTTTCCCTTACCATTCCAAACCAAGTTGTTTCATTTAGGACCATGAAGATCATAAACTAACTATTTACTCCAACTACTACTTTTATTGGCCGCGATGGATTATTTCCCCAGAATTATTCTAGTATAGACCAATATTTCCCAAATTATTCTCCTAAGCCAAGAATCTTTTCTTTCGCTTATCTTGGGACATCATGATTCCTTTACCCCTTGAACCAACCCAATTATCCATAGTCCGATTTTGATCAATTTCGTGTTTATGAGCTTTTGACCTCAATCCATGAATAAATCATTATGGTTCTTTCTTCCTATTTAATAATCGATCAATTGATTCTCAAGATTCCTCTCCTCGTGATTGAATTTCCTTAGTGAATATAAAGCTTGCCTGAATTACCAAGGTGCTCCTTTGAAATTCCATGGATAAACAGTTGACAGAATATTCGATAACCTATTATGGCATGACAGTCGCGCACTACAGCCATTTATATGAATCATGGAAACTACGGGTTCACTGCAGCCAGCAGCACACTGGCGAGGCATGGACTCTAAGTCGAACTGATTCTAGATAAGTATAGGTTTTTGGGTACTATTGAGACTATGTCATAGATACATCATGTTCGGTCATTTGAAGTTGTTTAATCCATATCATTTGAAATGGTAGAGTTGAGGGGGTATTAGGTATCTATCATTCTTGAGTCACGGAGCCAAGGGTGGTTCACTGCAGCCAGATGTACACTAACGGGCATAAATTCTAGGTAAAGCGATTTCGGATATGCATGGGTTCCGGATACTATCGAGACTATATCCATGTCCTGAATTTACATTGTTTGGCCTCTTATCACCATTGGAAAACCATACCGAAATTAGTTGATCCATTTGATTTTATCAAAAGTTGAAGACTATATTCTTAGCAACTCTCAAGGATTACTTCTAATACCCTATCTAATAGGAGTAAGGATTCATCTAGAATATCTACTTGATTGCCTAGAGTTCATTAAGACCACTTCAAATATCTTTTGGCCAATCTTTTTCATGGTTCAAACTAGTATGGGTTGCATATGTTGTTAATTACATATTTTTATTAGCTATATATAAATACTTTGCAATATATACTAGATAGCTAATATATTTGTGGATGACTATGGATATATTTTATGAATATAGGGGAGCATAGATAGTTATCTACTAACCCTATTAGCTCATTTCTTGTAAGGGTATCCTTGGGATCCATAGTAAGCTTAGTCAGGTAAAGGTAGAAAGGTAGTAGAATAGGGCTATGGGTGAGCAAGTCTCGTAATACGTTTTGAGAGACTTTCTGAGTTTATGGCTTGTCCAGGAGGAGGATGACAGAACAGTTAGTAGTGATGTCGAATTTATAAAAAAGTATGATAACTAAAGATAAGAGAAAAAGGACTTATTGTCACCAGCACTTTTCTGGATTAGGGTATTTTAATAATTGTGTGATTATTTGAATTATTATTATTTTATTATTAAATTGATTGGTGTTTAGTCCTTGATTAGTGTTTTTGGTAGTAGCAAATGGTTTAACCATAGATAACCCTGATTAGAAAACTAACCATGTGATTAGAAATTTATTTGGCTAATTAGATTTTAATTTGGAGCAGTAGTCCTAATTAGGAAACAAATTGACTTATTTTTAGGCTATTTTAATACATAGCTTTTGGCCTTTTTGCTATTGGGCTTTCCTTGGACTTTATTTGCATGGTGACCCATCCCAAACCCTAACCTAACCCTAGATACACCCCTTGGCTGCCCAAACAGCAGCCCCCCTCTTCATGTGCATATGAGTAGTAGCCACATATTTGCAAAAACCCTAGAAATTGCCTTCTCCTCCAAATAGCCTATTTTTCTCGTTTCTCATCCAAATCCTTCCAAACAAAGTGCGTTGCGATCGTTGGGAGGAGAGGAACCTGCTGGAGACTTGCTAGCAAGGGATCGGAGGCGTTGGACTGGAGGAAATCGGCATCGACGCATTTGGAGGCTCGTTTCATTGAGATATTGACTCTCAATAGGTAAACCCCTCTAAACACTTGTTAATCCCAATTTTTCTTCGTAGATGCATCCATATAAGTACCCTAGACCTGTGCATGAAGTTTGGTAGATTTTTGTATTTGTTTGATAGGCGTATCGGACACGTGTCAGTTCATTGGAACACGTGTTCGAAAAAATGCCACTTAGAACTGAAAGTTGGTATTTTGCGATTATATTTTCACGAATTTATTGCTGTGATTATTTGAAATAACTTTCGTGAAGATGAATCTGAAGTACGTGTAGGCAACTCTAGAGGGGGGTGAATAGAGTACTTGTGACAATAATGGTCAATTAAAATTTCAACTCTTTTCAATCGCAACTAGCAAATAATTAATCAGAGTATAATTGCATAAATTAAAAGAAGATCAGAAAGCATACGCAGACACAACAATTTTTAACCTGGTTTCCCTCGTGGAGGACTAGTCCAGGCCTGAGAACTCTAGCCCAGGATTGAAATTCACTATTTGTGAAATAGCTTCACAACCACGTGCCTTTACTCAGAAGAGCACGCCAACTTCTTGAAAGATCGCTGAGGCGAAACTTGGAATTTTTCAAGTGACTTCTTCAAGACTCTTGCGCACAAACTTCTAATTGACTCGCACCGAGCACCTTGTAGGCTTGGAAAGTTTTGTGGCTAGTAGATGAGAAGAGTATGGCTCTTTAGGATGTATAGGCTATAAGAGTAGAAGAGAAGAGAAGATTGGATGAATTGAAATGGGAGAAAAGGGTGCCTATATATACTAGTTCTGGGAGGCAGAGTTCAGCCAGAACCCTGTCCAAAAATTCAAAATTTTGGCCGTTGGACAACTAGCAATGAGCAATCCCTAAAAATTAGCTCCTGGAAATTAGGAGACAGAGTTCGACCCAAACTCTGTGTGGGGGCAGAGTTCGGCATGAACTATGCCTCCTTGGAGACAGAATGCTCATGGGCTTGTTGGGCTTTGGCAGATTGGCTTTTTGTTTTATAGAGCTTGTTGGTTATCTAGTCTATTGTTGAGGTACTCAGTACGACTCAACGTACAATAGTCTAGACTCAATAAAAGTGTAAAAAATATAGACTTTCGATGACAAGTTCCAGCAGTATTCGTCGAGCAGTCGTTGATGATGATTGTCTGACTTGATATATGATAGTCGTCTGATTTGTAGCTTGATGACGATTTATGTGTCGAGTTAGATCATGCCAAATATCGATTTTTTAATTATCAAGATTAAGTTGACCACGATCCAGTTTGGGTGAACAATCTCCCCCATTTTGATAATTGACAAAATTGCGATATTTGGGTGTCGCAACATTCATACCTGGACATATATATAGCTCCTCCGTAGATAGACATTTTGGCTCCCTCGTAAATAGAGAAGTCCTGATACAAGTACTAGTCCAAACAATATAGCACATAGCACAAGTAGTTATCCAAAATGGTTAAACAAATATCACATATTCTCCCCCTTTGGCATTTAATAAAATGAAATATAAGCTCCCCCATAAAAAATAACCATGGAGAAAATATGCAATATCACAACCAAGGCTCAAATCCAACGTAAGAGAGAACTAGCAAATAATCCAAATCGAAGCTATATAAGCATAAAGTAGTACAAATCAAAGAGTTCAACTACATAACCACAGAATGAAAATGACAAAGTGCATAAAAAAATCCTAAGCATCAGCAGCATCATAAAAGGGACCACGGCCGTCACGGAGCACGGGAAGGTCCAGCAGAGTCAGATGGGCCGCTGGCAGAGCAACGAGGATCCACAAACGCTGCATCCGGATCCAAATACCTCATGACCCAAGTGTCGTCGATACGGTAACCTTCGTGAGAAGGGTCCCGTACCATAGGGTAAGATATCGTAGGATGAGTAGCCAGGGAGTACTGGATGTCACGCAGGGTGTTGCTGATGGCCGTCATCTGTAAGGTGGTGCGATAATCTATCTAAGTCCAGCAATCGTCTTCCAAGCGAAAACGATCCCGCAACGTAGTCTGAATTGACTCAAGGGTAGCAGGAGGCTCGAGCGCAGGTTAGCCAAGAGCAGGAGGATCAGCATGAGCATCAGACTCGGAGTGCTCAGACTCAGCAGAGGACTCAACAGCTGCTAGAAGCCGCCGTGCCTTAGATAGTTAGGCAGGGGCAGGAAGGAAATGACACTCATCAAAAGGAATATGGAACGCACGAAAAATTATCGGCAAATATAGGGCATAGACCAATTATCGGGGTCTCTTCCGTGCATTAATCATCCAGTCCATCATCGTGCGCAGAAAGTTAAAAGGGAAATGGAAGTGGAGATGGTAAAGAGCGGAGATCTCAAGATAAGATACTTCATCGGTCGATCCTGCTTTGGGCAAGATCGTGGAAAAAATAATGCGATGAAGTTCATAAAAATACGAGTTAAGATATTTAGCCCGTGGCTTGCATGGACGAGTGTTGGGAGTACATAAGTCATCCTTGAAGATTTCAAGTGACGATCCATCGGGAAATTAAAACTTGCGGGCATCGATAAGTTTCTTCCAAGAATTGGGTTCCGGGATCTCAAGATATTTCGCAAGCTCAAAATCATCAAATGTAATATCGATACCCGCGACACGAGAGTAGATCCGTGTGTCGTCAAAGGTTAGGTTACAATAAAACATTTGGATAGCATTCAAATAAACTATAGATGAGGTAGAAACTAACTCATCTAAACAAAGATCATGGAACAATGAATCATAAGTCAAAAATATCGTAAAATTAATCGGATGACCCGCATACACACTCCGTGAACGAAAATCGGCAAACCATTCAATTGAAGCCTCCAATGATACAAAAATTTGTTCATTGAATGTGTTGGGGTCTTGAGGTGGTGGTGGATTAAAAAGAGGATGGATTGGGGGAGCAAGAGGAGGAGGAGGATTAGAAGATGATGCACCATCACTCCTTCTTCTCTTGCCTCTTCCAAGGAGTCTTGGAGCCATGGAGAATTTTGAAAAATTGAAAAGAAAATAGAGAAGAATATAAAATTATACCTCACATAAATGAGAAAAGATGGAAGAGATCCCCCCAAAAGCTTTAGATCTTGAGTTTGGGAAGAAAAAGAGCCCTAAAAAGTGGAGTTTCTAGGGTTAGGGTTTGATAAAATTGTGTTTGGAGAAGGTGGAAGAAGAACAAAGTGAAGGGAGAGGGTTTTCTCTCGGGTTTAAGGAGTTTAGGAGCAGCAAGTCGGGTTAAATCTGGACCGTCGGATCAAAACAATGGGTGGCTGAGAAGCAGAGAAGGTTCTGTGACCAAGGACACAGAGTTCGGCCCGTACTTTGTGTGGGGCAGAGTCCGTCCCGAACTCTGCCTCCATGGGCACAGAACACAGGAAAGTTTGAAAATGGCTGAGTTGATGAAAAATGAATAAAATTTGAAAGTTTAAATTAACTAAGTCATAAACATAATTAAACCATATAATAAATAATGATTTAAGACAACGACCATTATGATAAAACTGCCATGGGGTAGCTGTAGGGGCCGGATCCCAGCTAGCGGTAGTCCGAAGACTACTAGTGCACCGTATTGCTTAGGCTTTTATGCCTTGTTGGCAGAAGGACCCTTTTGGCCTGTACCCATAGGTAAGTCACTATAAAGATATATGTCATAATCGTTATTTACGCAGGCCAATTTATTTAATGACTGTTTCATCCAAAATTTCTAACTCACGACAAAGAAAGTTGAAGCGCTCTTTGGCCAGTGGTTTGGTAAAGAAATCTGCTAGCTGATGTTCAGTGTCTATGAATTCTAAATTAATCGTGCCTTGCTGTTGATGATCACGCACTATGTATTTTGTGCGTAAGTGACAAACTGGGTCCTTGGTCAGATTAATGGCACTAGTGTTATCGCAGAAAATAGGTATGTGCTTGAAACATAAGTTGTAGTCTTCAAGGGTTTGCCTCATCCACAAAATCTATGCACAACAACGACCAGCTGCGATGTATTCAACTTTTGTTGTGGATAGTGAAACAGAGTTCTGCTTCTTGCTAAACCATAAGACTAACGCCTTTCCTAGCAAATGACACGTACCACTGGTACTCATGCGGTCGACTTTGCATCCCGTAAAATCAGCATCGAAATATCCGATTAAGTCAAAGGAAGTGGTTTTGGGATACCACAAGCCTACCGTAATAGTTCCTTTAAGGTATCTAAAGATACGCTTAACTGCGGTTATGTGTGATTCCTTAGGATTGGCTTGGTATCTAGCAAATAAGCAAACACTGAACATAATGTCGGGGCGACTAGCAGTTAGATATAATAAACTATCAATCATACCTCGATACTTACGTTGATCGACCGGTTTGCCGCTTTCATCAGGTTCCAACTTTGTGGTAGTAGCAATAGGGGTGCTGATCGGTTTGATGCTGTCAAGCTTAAACTTCTTCAGCATGTCCTTTACATATTTCGATTGAATGATAAAGACGCCTTGTGAGAGTTGTTTGATTTGTAATCCAAGGAAGTAGATGAGCTCCTCCATCATACTCATCTCGAACTCATTCTACATACACTTGGCAAATTCTTTGCATAGACCCTCATTAGTAGACCCAAAAATAATATCATCAACATATATTTGTACTAAAAGAATTGTGTCATCAATATAAACAGTGTAGTATCGACTTTCCCTTTTGAAAAACCTTTATCTAATAAGAAAGTACTCATACGATCATACCAAGCTCGAGGAGCTTGTTTGAGGTCATAGAGGGCTTTTCTAAGTTTAAAAATGTGGTCGAGAAATTTGTGATTTTTGAAACCAGGTGGTTGTTTGACAAAAACCTCTTCCTTGATAAAACCGTTTAGAAAAGCACTTTTCACATCCATTTGGAAAAGTTTAAAGTTTTGAAAATTTGCAAATACGCAAAGCATCCGAATGGATTTAAGTCGGGCAACATGAGCATACGTCTCATCATAGTTGATGCCCTCCTCTTGATTGTATCCTTGGGCTACGAGACGAGCTTTGTTGCGAATGACAGAACCATCCTCGTTTACGTTGTTACAAAAAACACATTTAGTGCCAATTATTGAGTGGCCAGTAGGTTTAGGAACAAGTTCCCAAACTTGGCTTCTCTCAAATTGGTTGAGTTCTTCTTGCATCGCAAAAATCTAAAATTCATCATTAAGAGCTTTTAAAACATTTTTATGTTCTATTTGAGAAATGAATGCAGTGCTAGCTATAGTGTCTCTTACAGAAGATCGAGTAGTTACCCCTTTTGATATTTTACCTATTACCAAGTCCTTTGGATGATAGGAAGTGAATTGGAACTTCTTTGGTAATTCCTTCGGAGAGCTGATTTCAGACGTTACATTTATAGATGTCGAAGTTGATGGTTCATCATCGTCGTCGGGAATGACAGCTGTACTATTTTCTTCATCAAAAATTTATATTAGTAGACTCTTCAACAATCATGGAGCGTTTGTTGAACACTCTATATCCCTTACTCTTGGCCGTATAGCCAAGAAGAATACCTTCGTCAGCTTTGACATCAAATTTACCTAAGTTGTCTTTGGTATTCAGGATAAAGCAGCGACAACCGAACACTCTAAAATAAGAAACATTAGGAGTCCTACCAAACCAAAGTTCATAGGGTGTCTTCTTCGAAATAGGTCGAATCAACACCCTATTCAAAATATGGCACGCTGTGCTGACAGCTTCTGTCCAAAAGTATTTCGAAAGAGAGAATTGATTTAGCATAACTCTAGCCATATCACCAAGAGTTCTATTCTTCCGCTCCACAATACCATTTTGTTGAGGAGTTCTTAGACACAAAAATTTATGACTAAAACCATTTGAATCACAAAACTTTTAAAAATTAGAATTTTCGAATTCACCACCATGATCACTTCGGATACGAGTAATCATGTAGCCTTTTTTTATTTTGGACCTTTTTGGCAAATACTTTGAAAACAGAAATTGTATCACTTTTGTTTGTAAGAAAGAAAACCCAAGTAAATCTTGAAAAATTATCTACAATAACAAAAGCGTAGAGTTTTCCGTCAAGACTGGCTACTCTATTAGGACCAAATAAGTCCATATAAAGTAATTGCAATGGTCGGATGGTACTTACAGTGTTTATGGATTCAAAAGAAGATTTGCTAGTCTTATTCTTTTCACATTCGACACATACCGTGTCTTTCTTGAATGTGATATCTGGCAGTCCTCTTACTAGCTTCTTGGTGGATAGTCTGGATATAGTATCCATGTTGGCATGACCAAGACGCTAATCACATAGGAGGTTTTCGTTTTTGTGAGCGTAAAGGCATCTTCCTGCACTGTTAGTATTACTCGGTAGATAGAAAATGTAAATGTTATCTTCCCTTATTCCTACAAAGACGATGTCTCCAGTTGATCTATCATAGATAAAGCATTTAGTTTTTCCAAAGTTAATATCATAACCATGATCAGCAAGATGACTAATGCTGAGCAAGTTATTCTTTAACTCGGTCACTAAACAGATATCGTTAATGATAGAAGAGGAAGGATAACCAATTGTACCGTTACCTATGATGTAGCCTTTAAGGTTATTGCCGAAGGAAATATATCCTTCCTTTTTTATCGACAGTGTTGCGAATAGTTTTGCATTTCCAGTCATATGTCACGAGCAACTACTATCGAGAATCCATTTTCTTCTAGTTGAAGAGGGAAGGTCCACCTGCCGAGTAGATGTGACCTTTGGTACCCAAATTTTTGTGGGTCCTGATAGGTTAGACTTTGGTACCCGTATATATATATTTCTATCAACTAATCTTCTAATCCTACATTGTGGAGAAATGTGTCCATGTAGGTTACAATATGTACATCTAGCATGCATGTTTATGCTAGGAGTATGTTGATAGTGATGTATATAGGTAGGGTGATGATAGCTACGTGCAGCAGTAGAGTGAGTATGGTGACTGTGTGCAGTAGCTGTTTGCTATTGATTATAAAAGAATAGAACAGTTTTATGGGAGGACTGGACTTTTACTTCACAACACAAACTCGCTCGTACAAAGAAAGCCTAGGGACGAAAACCTAGGTACAGCAATCTAAGTACAATTGTTTAGTTTTTTCTGGGGGGTGACGGTAGAGGCTCGGGAGAGTGCTATCAACTCTGCCTTACTCCTTGGACGATCGGACGTAGCCTTGGCTCTGATGAAGAAATGCTCTCGGGATGTGTGGAGGAATTCTTCTGGGCGCCGCCGCTCTCTTTGTGCATGTCCCTGTCTCTCTCCTCTCGTGTCTCTTTGCAAGGGAATGGCACCTTGCTATTTATAGGAGTGGAATATGATAAGTAGGGTTTGCAATAATTGCTCCTTGAAAAGTGGGCGGTTAGGGATTGGTTACAATTTGTCTTGATCTTGTTTGTTGAAAACTAATCTGGGCCGTCAATATTGATTATAACAAATCTGGGCAGTTAATGTTGATTGCACCAAATCTGTATGGACAATTAATATTAATTGCAACAAATCTGCATGGGCAGTTAATGTTGATTGCAACAAATCTACATCGTGATGATTTGTTGATATCAGCAAATTCGAGTGAATAAACCTTAGTCAATCTCCTGCCACGTGTCCCAACTGTCTGTTATGTCGATTGCCATAAATCTGGATTGTTGGGATTTGATCAACTTCTGCCACGTATCCCAACTGCTGTGAGATGCATGGAGGACTGTCATAGTTGGGCCGCATGAGTGCGGCCTCGTGTCAGAGTCGCATAAGGGTGGCCTTATCTGAACTGCATGGAAGTCCTTTAATCCGAGCCGCATGGGGGTGGCCCCGATGATTCGAGCCGCATGGGAGTAGCAGCCGCATGGGGGTAGCCCCCAACCGAACCGCATAAGGGTGGCCACGTGTCAGAGCCGCATGGGTGTGGCTTCCCAAAATCGAAGCCGCATGAGGGTGCCCCCCACGATCCGAGCCGCATGGGAGTAGCAGCCGCATGGGAGTGGCTGCCGCATGAAGGATGGTAGCCGCATAGGGAGCTTCAAAATTGGTGGATCGTGCCAGCTATCAAGATTTTCTTTGTTTTCCTAGGAGCGCGCCATTATGTCAGAGTCATCATTGCAGCTTTATGTCAGAGCTGGCAATTCACCTTTATGTCAGAGCTGCCATGTTACGTTAGAGCATTAAATGAGGCCGCTGCTTGATGGCCAGCTGTAGAGGAGAACCGCATAGGGCTACGTAGCTTTTACCCGAGCCGTATGGAGCTATTGGAGATTTCTGAGCCGCATGAGGCTCTGAAGGACTTTTGAGCCGCATGAAGCTCTTAAGGACTCTTGAGCCGCATGAAGCTTTAAGAGATTCTTTGAACCACATGAGATTCCCTCTGTTTTGGGCCGCATAGACTTTCCTGTTCTTTTCCATGCTTCTATAAGACACCTTTCAAAGTTTTTAATTTGTAAAATTGAAATACTTTGAATAAGAAGCATGACTATGTCCACTAAGCTCTTCTGGCTATATAGGATATTCTGGCCGCATGGACTTTCTAGCCGCATGGACTTTCTAGCCGCATGAACTGTTCTGGCCGCATGTTGTCCTTTCTGCCACGTGTGTGTCTTATTTAATTGTCCTTGATTTGTTTTGAATTTAAAGCTGCCTTTTGGGGTGAATTCCAAGAGTCGATTTATTTATTTGGATTTTTGCCTTGATGAATCTCCTGCATGAGAGGGGATAAAATCCCAAGAGTCGGTTTTGTCTGCTGCACATAATCCGAAGCGTTTTATCGGTCCACGTGCCTCCCTTGTTTGCCTATAAATAAGGGTAATTTTTAGAGAGAAACTCTTTACTCTCTTCCTTTATTCGAACCTCTCTTGCCCTAGCTGCCGTCTTCTTCCTCTTCTTCTTCGATCATCGATGGCCCCTAAGACTTCCAAGGCTGCGACGAAGGGTAAGGGGGTGGCTTCTACGTCAACTGCGACGCCTGAAGTTCATCTCGACGTTCACCCCGCCATTGCTGGTAAGGAAATTGTATGAACTCAGAACCTAACCATCATGGCTATGTCGCATGTTTTATGCGCGGGCCTTCTTCGTCTTCATTAAGTTGTATGTACCATATGTACATCCCATGTCCGAGCCACATGGGGGTATACCCCATGTCCGAGCCGCATGGGGGTATACCCCATGTCCGAGCCGCATGAGAGTCGTCTAGCGGCCGTATAAGCACTTTGCAAACTAACCCGCATAAGGACCCGTCGAACAGAACCATATTAGTCCCTCTGAACTGAGCCGCATGAAGTCCCGTCAAACAGGACCGCATAAGCTCATCTGGACTAGGCCGCATAAGGCCCCGCTAAGAAGAACCGCATAAGCACATCTGAACTGGTCCGCATAAGGCTCCGCTAAGCAGAACCGCATAAGCTCCATCAAAACAGTGCCGTATGAGGCTGCGCTAAGCCGAGCCGCGTAAGCTCCTCTGAGCTGCGCCGCATGAGGCTGCGCTAGGCCGAGCCACATAAGCTCACCTGAACTGGGCCGCATGAGGCCGCGCTGAATCGAGCCACATAAGCTCACTTTGAACTGGGCTGCATAAAGCCCCGCCAATATAGAGCCGCATAAGTCCCGAAATACTAAGTTGGTTTCACCCGGCCATCTTCTAACTTTGTCTCTTTTGTCCTTTTCAGTGAATCTGCCCGTCAATCTAGCGGAAGAACCCCTGGTGGGTTCGGCCCAATCTGCTGTGGGTGTGCGATTCGACCACTTAGTCCAATATGTGGCGAACCAGCTTCCCACAAACGAGCCTATGGAGAGGCTGAATGCTATCAGGAACCAACCCTTCTACTTTCTCTGCACCATGATGAACTCGGGGCAATTGGAGGAAAAATACCTGAAGCCAGCGTTCCTCTTTGGGGATGCCTTGACTGTGAAGAACCCCCGAGTGCTGGATATATTCGAGAGTTGGGACTTTACTCTTTACGGGATGGCGATCCATATCCCTCCGCTAGAGCGTCATTTTTCTCTGACATGGTTCAACATGTTACCGATGGACAGAAAGATGGTGGACTCCTTTACCCCAAGCAAGTCGGGGATAATTGTGGGTAACATCCATTATAACAGGAATTTAGGGTCAGCGTATGTGGGTAGGGAATCGGTCAGTCGGTACATAATGGGACTAGCCCCGGGTACCTTCATAAATGTAACAGGTCCCAATTTTACGTTCTCTCAAGCTGACACCTTCTTGAACCAGCTTGCTCAGAAGGGGTCCTATCCCGTCGGCCGGTTGGCGCTGCTAAACTGGATAAACCCCATCCCTACGTGGGTAAACTTGACCACGTGGATTCTGCGAAAGTATGAGACTCCCCTGCGTGAGATCGACCTCTACTACGCCATTCGGGACACCTATCATGGTCTATCCATAAATAAGTCGTTGTTCATGGCTCTCCTGGAGATGTACAACCGGCGGACGGGAACCTTCTTCACGAGATGTACGTTATTTCCAAGCTGCCCTGGGGGGAAGAAGTCTTTGAAGTGTACACCCCTACGAACGAAGAGTTCGAGGATTTGGATCGACAGTTCCCGGGTTTTGTTGCCGTATACCGAAAATTGTTATGTCACCACAGTACCTGTCACCAGACGTCCATTAAGAAGGATGGTAGCTTGGAAGGGAGCATTCCTCACACCACGTCCTGGATCTCATACCTTTTTATACTAGGCGCCTCAGGCCGGGTTTTTTCCCGAGATCCTCAAACCCAGGAGGAGGTACAAGAACTGGCGTCGACTGCTAAGAGATCGAGGGCCACGGGCGACACATTTGGGAGTCGAACTGACTCCTTTAGTTATTTTTATCATAGTACTCAGCGGCTGTCAAAGAAGGCACTCTTGGCAGGATTTCTAATGGTGTGGCTACGGAACTGCGTGGTCTCAGGAGATGCGAGTTCCATTGAGAGGATCAGCCGCCACTTTATCCTCTCTGCCGTAAAGTTCGTCTTTGGGGTCAGACTGGTCCTTCTTCCGGCCATGGTGTGAAGCATACACCATGGCCTTTGCGCCTTCTCGTCCAAGGTCATCGCCCGTGACACGACGATGGATTTTGAGCGCATAGAGCTGCCCTACCATTATTTGATGGGGTGGCTGTTGATGCACTGCCGGTCTTTGATGAGGCCTGGAGTAGAAGATGGCATTACGGCTGATGATGCTTTCATTTTCCAATATCACCATCAGCCCTGGGAGTACAGTACTATGCCAGCCTGTCGGAGGGCGCTGGCGAGAGTGGACGGATACAGATTTTTTGTATCTGTTCCTCGTTTTACCGATAAAGAAGTGAGGGGCATACATATTGATGGTACCGGACCTCCTCACCTCTTGCCTGAGAAGATGCTCCTTTGGTTGCGTAATATCCGTCCAGCGTACCTAGTATACCGTGACCGCAACAATGTCTACCTGGAGCCATACTTGTCCAGCAGGTTCTCCTGCTAGTTCGGGTATAGCCAGCTATTCTTTGACAGTCCCAGCCCTTGCCTGGGCTTTTTAGGTAACGTCCTCGACGGTATCAGGGCCTGGCATTATTATGACGCGGTTCATACCCGAACCAGCTTTTCGGTTCCTGATACTGAGGCGCCAGGGGAAATTTTGTATATGGCGGCCCTATACCATGTTACGGCGAGCAAACCTCCCGTTAATTTTGACCCGAGTACCAGCTTCATTGTGGGTACTGGCTTGGCGGAGAAGCCCAAGGGGTCCAGGACAAGGAAGAAGAGGGCGAACACGGTTCCTGTGCCGGACTCGGAGTCCACCAATACGGACGAAGAGGATGACGAGCATGATGCCGGTAACTCTCTTCCTCCTGCAAAAGAGGTGGTGGCGAATCAGCCGTCTGTTGCGCCAGATGAGGTGGTGGCGGATCCGCCGCCTGTTGCGCCTGATGAGGTGGTGGCGGATCAGCCGCATGTTGTGCCTGGCCTTTCGTGCAAGCGAAGCAGGCGTGAATCCACTGATGATGGCAGAACGTGCTCTGTGAAATGGGCTGCGGTAAGACACCGCAGGCTGCTCATTAACGAGAGAGACGAAGGTGATGACGTCATTTCGGAGGTGAATTGAATTGCAGTCATCTTTTTTTTTCTTTAGTTCTTTTTCCTGAGCTGTTGCCTAATCATTTTTCTTTTCTCTGTAGGCGTCAGAAGAAGGGGGCTTCCTAGAACCGACTGATGCTCCTGAATTCGATCCGGTCATAGCCACTTTGGTTAGTGACATGTGTACCGAGATTGTTGCTGCCGGGGTTCTCCCGACGGCGGCTGAGGTTTCTCCCGTCGTTGAGGTCTCTACTCAGGGTGATGTGGACCCTACCGAACCAATCCCCGAGGGTGCTAGATTTCAGCCGGGTGATGTGGACCCCACTGCGTCTACCTCCGGGACTGCCGGGCGGAAGAACTAGCGACATTCGGCTCGGATGTTGCTAGTGAGGAGGGCATAATGACTGAGGTCGAGCCTCAACTTCCGCAACCCTCCCTTGGTAAGCTAAGTCAAATCTTGACCAATGAGGAGGTTTATTCGCTCTATCATCACATCCTTCGGGTTAAGCTGATTGATAGTTGCTCCGGACATACAGGTCCTGCCCCTTCACTGCCATGACGGATATTATCAGGGTAGGCTTTGCCAGAGGGGATCCGGTGGAAGGGAGTGCGCCTCCTCCCCTCCTAACTTATATTGAGGGGCCTCTCGCTGGATCGAGTTCGGAAGATCAGATGGCGGCACAGCCGGGGCGGGAAGCAATAGTCCGTGCGTCCTTCTCTGCTCATGTGGCTTCGGAGATCGACCTTTCTGCCCTGTCGAGTATCCAGGTTCTTCGGGATACGGAGGAGGAGTTAGCTGCTATCCACGCGTCTTTTTGCTCAAAATTTGTTTCCCTGGTGGCGGAGGTGGCAAGTTCTGGCACGTCTCCTTCGACACTGCCAGCTACACTTCCTTTGACGCCGTCCTCTACGGAAGTTCAGGATGAGGCATCATAGGATGTGGTTGACAGTTTTTATCGCCACCTGAAGAGATGGGTCGAAGCTGCTGTAGAGCGGGGGACCCCCTTTGCCTTGGCCCGACAATGCGCCCGTGGCCAAATTGAAATTCTTAAAACCCTCCCTGATGGGGCAGGGATAGTTGCGCTTCTGGAGCCCAAATTGTTAGAGGCTGATCAGTTTGTAGCCCAGTTTCAAGTGCTGCGGCAAGCTGATATGTCTACATCCATAGATCAAGAGCATAACTTCCTCACCACTGTCCTGGAGAAGGTAAGGGCTGCACGAGATGCGTCTAAGCCAGTTATAATGAAGGACCTCGGTGACCTATCTCTCGAGTATGACCAGCTGAGCCGTAGGAGCGAGGATTGCATGGCTCGGAAAGCGGCCGCCTCTCGTGGAATAATTGATACAAAGGAGCAGATCCTCGAGCTCCAGAGGAAGCTGGTTTTCTTGGAATCTGAGCTCGAAGCTTCCCGTGCAGATAAAGAGCTGATCGTTCAGGAGGCCGAAAAGGTCACCCGAGCTTCTGCTAGCCTGGAGTGTGCTCTGAAGAAGCTTGAGGATGGCTGGCGGGCTCATGCACATCTGGAGGATGCGGAGCGGCTGACTCAGGAGGCCGAGTGCTGGGCCAAGTAGAGGTTTGAGCGGTCGACTGTCTTGCTGAGGGACCGTCTCATAGAATTATGTATCGCCGAACCATAGTCAGCCTTTTTCTTCTTTTGTTTATGTTCTTTTCCTTTCTTGAACATGTAGTACTTTTGACTTTCAAATAAAAGAGTATGTTTTATTTTACCCTTCATTTGTATTGCTTATTGCGTTTGTGGTATTATGGTATTTGCCCCACTGGAGGACTGTTTGTGGACTTGTTACCCTTGGTATACCTTGGTTTTAGGTATGGATAACAAGTTTGATGGGGATACTTAGAACAAATCCACAGTAAGATGGCCATGGACGTTTCTGGTATCGGGAGAAAGAATGCCATGGGACAGCTGGGCTTCCGGGGCATGATGAGAAATGAGGGGCATGTACTAGGAAACTTAGTACAGCATTTGTGGTCAACAGAGGACATTTGTGGGCCTATTATCCTTGGCGTACTCCGGTTTTGGATACGAATAATATGACGAAAGAGAACCAACATACTTACTCACAGGTAATGAGGACGTGGTAAGTATGAGGGTTTCTTCAATGGAGCCTTCCTACTCAGAGGTAATGAGGACGTGGCAGGAGTGGGCACCATGAAGGGTACATAGAACAACTCAGAGGTAATGAGGACGTGAAAGTTCTACGTGAGAGGTAGTTTGTTTTTGATGGAAGTGAAAACAACTCAGAGGTAACATCGACGTGGTTATTTCGAGAAATTTGTGGATCTGTTACGCTTTTTATGCACTGAAAGTGCGGGTATTGGATCATGAGGAGGGAGCTCTTTTAGGAAGAAAGTTCAGAGGTATGATCATACATGACTTACTACCTAGAAGATGCGATATAGATTCATCTGGAGTGACCAGAGTGTAAGTTCAGCGGTACCTACGGGTACATAACTCGACAATCTAGGAGATCTGGAGTCAGAGTATAAGTTCAGCGGTACCAAAGGGTACATAACTCAACAATTTGGGAGATTTAGAGGATGTCATTTTAGACATAATACTTTTTCAAGAATTTGCCGTTGATGGGCAACATGAGCAAGTCTCCGTTTTGTTTTGCGGGACGGTAAGCACCATTGGAGAATACAGCCTCGATGACAAATGGGCCTTCCCACTTTGGCTGGAATTTGCTTGCGGTTTTGTGAGTCCTAACCATCGGCCTCCGAACTGCCAGAACGAGATCGCCCACTTGGAATGTTCTGATTTTAACCTTCTTGTTAAAAGCTCCCGAGATACGTGCTTGGTATAGCTCGATTCTTTGTTGAGCTAACATGCGCTTCTCATCTAGAGCCGCCAACTCTTGTAACCGGCGGTGGTGATTATCATCCGTCGTCAATCGGTAGGTGATCAGGACGACGCGGAGCGAGGGAATCTGAGTCTCCAGTGGGAGAACTGTCTCACTCCCATATACCAGAGAGAATGGTGTGTTCCCGGTGGCCGTCCGTACTGTAGTATGGTACGCCCATAAGCATTGGCCAAGCTTCTCATTCCAATCGCATTTGTTGGAAGACACGAACATCTTGAGCAGTTTGATTATAGTTTTGTTGAACGCTTCAGCCAGACCATTAGCCACCGGGTTGTACGGTGTTGAAGCAATATTTTGGATTCGGTGTTTGTCGTAAAACCGATAGAAGGTGTGGCTTACGAACTGCAGACCATTGTCGTGGATGATCCTTCGGGGCAGTCCATAGCGGTAGATCACGTGATGCTTGAGGAAGCTGATCACGTTTAATGTCTTCACTTCTGCAAGCGAAACAGCTTCCGCCTATTTGGAGAAGTAATCTATGATTGTGAGTATGAAGCGATATCCTCGAAACGAAGGCAGAGTGATCGGACCAATAATGTCCATTCCCCATGCTTCGAATGGCCAGGATGCCATTGTCGGATGTAAAAACTCAGATGGCTGGTGGATAAAATCTGCATGTACTTGACAGGCTTTGCACTTTCTTGCATAGTCTATCGCATCTGCAACCATCGTAGGCCAGTAATAGCCCATTCGGCGAAGGCGGTCTTGCAATTTTGGACCAGGCTGATGGGTCCTGCAGATACCGTCGTGAGCTTCGCGTACAACTTCTTTGTCTTCTGTATTTGACAGACACCGAAGCAGTAATCCATTGTATGATCGCCGATACAGCATTTTTGTCTCTGTATCGTAAAAGAATATGAGGGAACGTCTTCTGATAGAAGTGGCTTCCTTCGGATTCTCTGGCAGGATGTCGTAGACTACGAAGTCGATAAATGGTTGTCTCCAGTCTGGTGCTTTATCGACTATCAGAGTGGAGTAACTCTCAACACATTGAACATTATTTTTGGGACAGACCAATTCACGGCCTATTATGTCAACCAGATGATGAACATGATTCGGTACTGCTAGAGAAGCGGCCAGGCCTTCTAGGATATCGGCCTCAATGTTCTGGAGTCAGGAAACATGTTATATGAAAAATTCTTCCAAGGATGAGATGATGTCAATCGCTATTTGGTGATAAGGGACCATATCTTCATGGCGAACCTCGTATGAACCCCGGATCTGATTGACGATTAACTGCGAATTGCCGTATGCTTCAAGATACTCTAAACCCAGCTCCTTTGCAAGTCGGAGGCCAATGACCAAAGTGTTGTACTCGGCCACATTGTTTGAACAGGGCTCCGTAAGGGAGTAAGCCCGATTGATCACCAGCCCGGAGGAAGAAATCAGCACTACTCCGACTCCAGCGACGATGTTGCCCTTGGGCCCAGTTCTTGAAGTGCCGTCGAAGAACATTCACCATATGGCATCATGGGAGATCGCATTTGAATTGGCGACCTTATCTGGTATCTCTTCGTATATTCTGGTTGTCTTCGAGCCTGGATGGGCTGCTAAAAAGTTTGCGAGAGCTTGACCTTTAACAGCCTTCTGTGGGACAAAGATCATGTGATATGAAGACAATAATATCGCCCAGGTAGCAAGGCGAAAGCTGAGTGCCCCTGGTTTGGTCATAAGGACCCTGAAAGGGTTGACTCGTGATATCACGTATATGGTTTGTCCCGTGACGTAGTATCCTATCTTCTGAATGGCGAACACTCGAGCAAGGCATTCCTTTTCTACGGCAGTGTATCTGTACTCTGGCCCCATCATCTTTCGACTGAGGTATTATATAGCCTGCTCATGGCCTGTATCATTATTTTGTGCTAGCAGACCACCGAGAGAATATTCCATCGCTCGTACATAGAGCAGGAATGGCCTTCCAGCAATCGGGGCTACCAGGACCGGAGGGTTTGACAGATATTCTTTGATGTTGTCGAAGACGCGCTGGACTTCCTCATCCCATATGAATGAAACGCCCTTCTTCATGAGGTGGGTGAATGGTTGACATCGCCCCGAGAGGTTAGAGATGAACCTCCTGATGTAAGCTAGCCTCCCTTGAAGGCCTCAGAGTTCACGAAGATTTCTCGGGGGATCTATCTCCATGATTGCCTTAATTTTTTTGGGGTCTATATGGATACCATGGGACGTAATGATGAAACCTAAGAACTTCCTGCTGGATACGCCCAAAAAAGATTTTGTAGGATTCATCTTCAAGTTGTGCGCTCGCATCAGGTCGAACACTGTCCTCAGATCATACAGATGATCTTCCTTAGAGCGGCTCTTGACGGTGATGTCATCGACGTAGCATTTCACTATCTTGCGCAAGTGGTCTCTAAAGATGACGCTCATAACTCTTTGATAGGTGGCGCCAATATTCTTTAAACCGAAAGGCATGACTGTGTAACAGTATGTGCCAATTGGTGTTCGGAATGATGTATGCTTTTCGTCATCAGGGAACATCTTGATTTGGTTGTACCCCAAAAAACCATCCATGAATGACATACGCTCGAAGCCGCAGGTGTTGTCAATCATGATGTCTGTGATAGGGAGGGGGAACTCATCCTTAGGACACGCCTCATTCAGGTTCCAGAAGTCGATACAGATTCGGATCTTCCCATTCTTTTTGAGGACTGGTACTATATTGGCTACCCAGTCTGGATGTTGTTCCTCGCGGATGAAGCCGCTAGCTATCAGTTTGTTGACCTCAGCTTCAATGGCATTCATGATTGTTACCCCCATTTCTCGTATTTCGTAATAATACTCGTAATCGAATTTTGGCCTGTATTTTATTTTCTCGACTTGTGGAATTTTGAGTTTTCTTGTATTTTAGGTTTCGGCTCGGCTCGGTTTTAATTGGTTTGGTTTGAGTTGGTTTGATTTTAAAACCTCATGGAACACTCTAACCTATACTCCACCCTCATTCCACCACAACCCACCCTTATTTAATCCCACCTAACTTTTCTCTCTCCTCTTTACTTTCATTTATTTTTCCTCCATCTTCTTCTTCTTCCTTCCTCCACACAACACCAACACCATAGGCAAGTGCACCTTGCCACCAAATAAGCACCACATTTTATTTGTCCATTAGCTAGATTAGGCCATAGAGAGCAATATTAGAACTTGGCATTTTGTGATTTGGAGTCTCCATTATTCTAGATCTAAGTTTTAAATATTTTCGGAATTTATTGGTTTTGATCTATCAAACTTTGATTTTTGCTTGTTTTGATGCTTCCATGTGGAAGAGAATTCAATTTTACACAAGTTAGAACTTTAAAAATCCAGATTTCGTTTTGATTTGGCCAAGATATGAAGAATTGAGCTTTTGGTGTTCTTGAGGCTTCTTCTCGGCTTGGAGAAGAAGACTTCAGCCTGCGCTCTTTAGCGCAGCGCTGAACCGCGCATCCCCCTCGGCCAGTGCTCTTTAGCGCATTGCTGGCCAGCGCAGCTTGCCCCTTGGCGAACTGCGCACCCCCCCATGCGCTATCGGCCCATGCGCCCTCGACCGTACGCCATCGGCCCATGCGTCCTCGGCCGTACGCCATCGGCACATGCACCCTTGGCCGTGCGCCATCGGCCCATGCACCCTTGCCCCCTGCGCCATCCATCCCCGGCGCACTTGGCCCCCTACGCCATCCATCCCCCGGCGCACTTGGCCCCCTGCGCCATCTGCCCCCAGCGCACTTGACCCCTGCGCCATCCATCCCCCGGCGCACTTGGCCCCCTGCGCCATCTGCCCCCGGCGCATTTGACCCCTGCGCCATCCACCCTCTGCGCAACCCACTTGCACATGATGGTTTGGTTTATTTTTTGTACTTGGTTTTTCTTTTGTGGGTTGGGTTTTGAGAATCTTGTTCCACACAGCAAGACTATCTTGACCCAATACGACCTAGCACGGTTTTCGATGATTTTGCTTATGACTAATGCAGTTTTCCTGATTCTGTAAAGTATGATTTTAGTACCTCTGATCTTCTTAATAGTGACCCGATGGGGTACACACTTGACTCGTAACCTGTGATTCATGATTTATCTCGGTAACCAGATAACTTGATAGTGGCCCATGGCGGCGCACTCTTGACTCGTAACTTGACTTGACTTGATGCCGTTGCGATGGCTAACTTGACTCTTGTAACTAACTCTGACACCGTGGGTGTTCCTGCTTGCTTGCTTGTGCAATCCACTTGTCTTGTCTTGTATTATGTCTAGGACGTGACTTCCTGGGTACCACGGCCAGGGATTCGCGCTAATATGGATTAGGCTAATGACTAGATCAAACTATAGTTCATGGAGGATTCCGAGTCACAGGCAATCTCGTTATCTGGACGCCTTAATTGGACTTGTAGCTTGCCGACGAGTAGAGCACATTTCCAGTACACTGTCATGTGTTGCACCCTCTAAGTCACCTAAGGGTATATCATCTCCTGGGCGATGTACCCAACCATACTCTCAACCCGCGGAAGGATAACTGGATAGTCTGCAGGGCTTGGGACTGGAGAATTCTCACTTGCATCTTGTTAGTAATTAGGCTTGTGATAACCCTAGTTAGTTAAAGTAGTAAGCCGTAGTAATTGCTTGGCCGCTTGTGAATGTATGGTGTCCAGCCTGGTCTAAGTCTCGTCTAAGTCCCTATACCTGGTACTCCTGTACATGATTATTTTACTTATCTTAAACAATAAATGGATAGGGACAAGTGCTATTCAGGCGAAGGGTTACAACCCCGGTCCTTGTTTGGTTTATGGGTTGTAATCTAGCTCCCAGAATGGTTCAATGTCCCTAGTCACTTATTGTCCTGTTGTACTTTTATTATCTGTACTTTTCTTCCATTTTCTTATATTCTGATATGCTGGTTTTGTTCTTATTTCGTGGCCTCCCTTGTGGCACTTGCTCTTTCTGGGGTTTGACCCAGCTAGTTTTGTGTGGCCAGATTTCGGAGCAGCTCCCGAGGATCTACCGAACCTCCAGCCCGATGGTGGCGACTAGAAGGAATCCGGGCTACGAGTGGGTTTCCTATTTTGTTTTACTCACTCTATTGTAAACTTATTCTTTTGAGGCGTTTAGCCGACGAGCACCTGTTAGCTCGATGCACATTTACTTACTGTCTGCCTACGGGCTGTAAACATGATTAACAATTCCTAGGGTTGATCATGTATGACTTAACTCTTGCTAGTCCTCGCATTTTGTACGACTAGCTTCATGATCAGCTGAATATATAATATTTGGGACGCCTTTTATTGTATATTTGGTGGTCTAACATCTTGTAATTATATTACTTGCTTGAGATTGAGACAATAGGCATGACCTTAAGAGACCGTTGGCTTGTAGTAAACCCACATATCTAGACAGCCGTGACCGTATAGCGAGGTGGTTTCCATTTCAATATACGTAGCTGGCTATGTTCGCCCCCGCTCTCCAGTATTCTGGTTCTGGGGCGTGACATGGTTTAAGTAGTGGCCCATGCAGGTCTTGGCATTCAAGAAATGTGAGGGTTTACCGAATAGATGTCTCAATCAGTACTCGTCCTTGATCTCCGTTCATATCCTCTGAATCTCTGGAATCTTGACCTGATCACATGCTTGTATCGTTGATCTGTCATGGTCCTTCCTTATTATTTTCTATATCGTTTTCTTCAGCGACTTTGTTCATGAACCAGCCGATCAGCAAGGCGGAACAACTCCCGCGGACCAGCAACCCGAAGATCAAGCCCAGCACTCCGGAGTAGCCTCCAGAGTTGTGCCTACTGGAGGAGAGCCCCCAGTTCAGCTCGTTCAACCTGTCGAGCCGGATGATGGCACTTTGGTAGGTCTCATCAGGACTTTGATAGCTTCCCAGGATCGTCGAGGAGACGCCTTGCACCAGGTAGTGGCGGATGCTTTGACTAGAGGCGGTCACCCAGGGAACAGCGCGGCCAACAGCTTTAAGCGCTTGAACCCTCCCTTCTTCGACGGCAGTGAAGATGTGATTGCCGCGGACGCTTGGCTTCAGGATACCGAGGTGATTCTGGAGGCAGCTAGAACACCTGAGAATGAGAAGGTGGCGGTGGTACGCCTGCAGTTGCTGGATTTAGCTCGCAGTTGGTGGGCGGCACAAGCCATGGGATTAATGGCACCCATTGCTTGGACAGTGTTTAGAGAGAGATTCCAGACGAAGTATTTTAATGCTGTAGCTCGATACGACCTACAGATGAGATTTACCAACTTGAAGCAAGTAGGCAGAACGGTCGACAGTTATGCATCTGAGTTTTCTAGACTCAGTAGGTTTGCCCCCACCTTGGTGGCAACCGAGTTTGATAGGGCCCAGCGGTTCCAGCAGGGACTGCATTTGGAGATCTTGTTAGCAGTCGAGCAGTTCGAGCACCAGACGTTCGATGCAGTGTTGAGAGCAGCTAGGAGGCATGAGTACACCTCCCAGAGGATCGTGGATAGGACCGGAGGTAGGAAGCGGTCCCACAGTCAGATGCACCAATCATCAGCTCCAGCCCCGGCAGCTAGGAGTTTGACTATTGGAACTCCGAGGCGGGTGGCCTCAGTAACGTCGGTTCAGCATTCGACCCCGACGTACCCGCAGCAACAGAAGCAGAAACAGACTTCCGCGATGGAATGTTCTCATTGTGGGAAGCCAGGCCATGTAGTGGCAGATTATCGTAGGGCGCAAGGATTGTGCCTAGCTTGTTGTAAAACCCCTAAACTTTTACTTATTTTTTTATTAAATTTGGTTCTGATTTAAAATTTTGTATTGTACATCGCACAGTCGTATTATACGTCACGCACGAAATTTTATTTTATGAATATGCTCGACGAGTGCGATTATGTGCGAGCGTACATATTTTTAGAAAAAAAATATTTTTTCTATTTTTTATATAGTTCAAATAATATATATAATAATTATTTATATTTTACTTAAAGTTTAATTTATGCAAATAGAGATACATTAATTTGAATTTATATATATAATTCCATTTTTGAAATTTATTAATATTAATATTTTATTATTTAAAAAGATATTTAAAAATATTTGTTATTTTCGAAATTATTATTATTGGTATTTTGAAAAACATATATGGAAGTTATTGTGGCCATTTAAATTATGATTTGATCTTTGGATTTATTTAAATATATTAACTTAATACAAATAAATGAGATTTGATTTATTTAAATTGATTTTAAACTATAGGGATATAATTTAATTAGATGGAATTTATATTTGGATTTGGATTTGGATTTGAATAAACTAGAGAATTATCTAACGGGATTTTTAAACTATTCCTAATCCTATCCAAATGGGAATTCCCACATCCTATAAATAGGCAGGTACTCTTCCATTATTTTTCCACAATTCATCATCCACAAATTCCACGACCAACGTGCGTGTATCGTGTCCGTGTTCCACCATCCATAATCTTATTCCATAGTTTACATCTACATTCTTCTTCCCCGTGTCGGACACACCCCGACACTATTAAATCCTTAAATCTAATCCCTAGTCTAAACTGCGTCCCCACTCGCGTCAGCCGCGTCCAGCCCTAGGTCGATCTCCTGGCCACCCGATCCTCCTCCCTAACGGTCACCCGGCCCTGATTCCTCGTCTCCAGCCAGCCAACCCGCTGCCACCACCACCGACGAACTCCCGACGACCCACAGTCCGACCACCGTTCCACCAATTCCAGCCCCATCTCTTCCCGGCCGTCTGTCAACCCATCGTCAACATCATGCCACCACCATATCACCTACGCCACCACGCCACCCTCCTCGGCCTCACCAGAGCCTGCCCCGACCAACGACAGCACCTACACCACCACCGCCACCCAAATACCTAGAACCCCAAATTCATCCCGGCCACCACCACACAGTTTTACAAAAAAAAAAAAGAGGAGAACCACCACCGTACCTGCCCTTCTCGCCGAGCCGGGTCGCCCAGATCCGGCGACCCCAACAGTGCCCTAGCCGTCGCCTACTCCGGATCCGCCAAGCCCCCGTGCCCTTTCACCTTCTCCGGCCGCCGCACCACCAGTGCTGGCCGGCGACGAACCCTCTCTACCGCCGGGGTCGCACATAAGGCGCACCTCGCTGCCACCAGCGCGCCGCCACGCCGCGAGCGTCGCCAGACCACCGGAGCCGCCTCGACCCGCTCTGGCTGCTCTCCTCCGCCGGCCTCTCCCCGTTCATCCACCGCGGCAGCACGGCGTCGCCCCCTTCCGCTCGATCCCTCTCCCGGTGGCCCGACCGAAACCTTCACCGCCGATCGCCTTCCCTCCGCCTGGCCTCCAGCCGCTCGCCGCCAAGCCCACTTCCCAGCACCACGAACCCCCTCCGCCTCCGCTTCCTTCGCGACAGGTCGTCGCCTCCCCTCCTTCCACTTCCCACCGCTGCGCCACATCTGAGCCTCCGCCGCCGCTCGTTTTCTCCGCCGTCTCCCGCTTCCTCTTCCGGACTTTTTTTTTCTCCCTCTCTCTCCCTACTTTCCTTTCTCCTCTTCCTTTTATTCTACTGACACCCTCGAAATAAGAGGAAGGAGTAGCTACAGCTACTCTGTTCCCATGGTATACTATACATTTGTTTTATTATTATTATTATTATTATTATTATTATAATTATTATTATTATTATTAGTAGTAGGTATGTTATTATTATTATTATTATTTTTATTATTTTATGTTTTGTGTGTTGTTCTTATTTAGTAGAGAAGAGACAACAGTACTGATGAGCTTATTCTTTGCTTTATTTATTTTTGTATAAGTTGTGTATGGTATCTATTATTATGTAATATTGTTTCTATTATATTCATTGATAATATTAGTATTGTTGTATTGTAATTATTAATTATTTCAGAAATTATATATATTAGTATTTTCTAAATTATTTTGGAGCAAAATTTTGTAATGGGCTTGGCCTATATTACAAATTTTGGTTTAAAGCCCTAAAATATTGTTGTATTATTATATTAGTTATGGTTTTTCTTTGTTTAAAATTTATTTGATAAAAAATTAGTTTTTTTTTGCCTAATCCATTTTCCTATATTTTCAAGTAATTCTTTGTAATATTTTGAGATAAAAGAAATATATAGTTTTTTTTCTATTATAACCAACTACCAAATATAGTTCCTAAATAATAAGTATTTTTAGTTATTAAATAGTTTGACTAAGAAGAGTTTATATAAATATATATATATTTCTAGGGTAATTATAAATATTTTCCTATACCAAAACTCTCTGTTTATCAAATCTTGTCCGTGGCTAATCACCTACTTCCTATTCCTTTGCGAATCTCAAACTTCCTAGCAAATTGACTATTCTGGACTCAATGGCACGATCCGTCCCATCGATTGAGATCGTCTTGCATAGTTGTTGCACCGAAGTTGAACTTGTGCCACATGATCATAGCACCACACTAGGCGACCCCCAGGCAAGTATACCTTGCTAATTAACTGTCAATTATTTATTTTCTGCATTATTTATTTTGTTCATATTGTTAGTTTTCTTTGTTATAAATTGCGCGTCCAAGCCACACTTGGGTGCAAGCGACTTTATTAGTCGTTACTTTATTTTATGCATGTTGACTTAGTGTTAGCGGACTACCTTCTTGTTGGGGGGATATCCTTATATCTTTCTTTGGCTGTGACACTCACAGTATACGGTTTGAGACATGTTATTAGGGGCACGACTTATTGACTAGCTATCTCTAAAGTCGTGTGACGGTAGATATTCGTAACTGCTATGACTAGGGTTTTAGAGACTCAAGCAGTTACAAAACTGGATGAGCCATGGACATGACTTGAACAGTATGGGAAATATTGGGGGAGGACAGTCGCTAGTGCGTATGGGAAGCCAAACAGGTAAACCACAGTCTCCGGATGGAACTGTGGCGATATATTTGCAGATGCCCTCTGACGTTTTAGACGTTACGAACGGATACAGATGACTGGATGCCAGTTACGTACACATAGCCGAAAATCCCACCCATGCGCATGAAAGTTGTCCTCTAAATTGCACGTTAGGCAGTTAGAATCTCCTTTGCATATTTGTGTCTAGGATAGTCATTTATATATTATTTTATTCTGACAGTTCATATTAGCTTGTTTTTCTTGTATCTTACTACGTCCGTCTGAGGACCTGGTTTTTTCCCAGGTGTGTGTTCATGTCTTCCGCAGGTATTCTAGCCGAGGCGTGATCTTCTCCATTCTTTCGAAGACGCTTGCGTTTGGTTCGTCTTGTCATCTTATGGATCGATTCTTGTATATTTCTTTCTTTGAGATAGTTGGTAGTGGACTTTGTCTCCGCCCAACGATTGTATCATAAATATTCAAGTTGATATTTATATTACTATTCTTTTCATTGTGGATGAGATTTAGTTTGTCTTGGATTACTGTATTTTACAGCTTATGTATTCATACGAGACCTACGTACTTCGTATGAATACAACTGGCATGTCTACATACGTGGTCCTACGTATTTTGGGACTGGGGCGTGACATATTTTTGTGGTGGCCCATGCAGGTCAAGATAAATTGTTTGGTTACTTTACCGTACTAAGCAAGCCTGCGTATAGGATTAGAGTCTAGGATTTTATCCACATAATTGACCTCCTCGATTCTACTTTGACTCCCTTGATTTGTATCTTGCTTGATTCCCTCTACCGTTAATTCTTATCCTTCTTTCGTACTTGATGTTGGTTAGGAAGGTAATCCATACTAGGTAGACTTGGCCCATTGTCCTAACACCCTTAGTTTTACTCTTGTAAGTTGGGTAGAATGACTTACGACCTAACCTTCCTTGTGACCTTAACCAAGTCATAAGCAAGTAGACAGTAGGACGACTGTATAGGCACCAACACAAGACATGACTAGATTCTTAAGAAGTTTGAACTAGTCCCACTTCTTTCAATTTTAATCGTGCCTATGTTTTTACTATTTTTGACTATCCTATGCTGCTAGTTTAGCTTAAGTTTTGCAAGCTTATTCCCTTATCGAGCTTGATCATGACATGTTTTATTGGGTGCGCACCCACTAATATATTGTCTAATCAGAACCAGTGCATAATGGTCTGATCAACCAAGTGCACTTTGGTTCGCTTTTGTCTATTACGCTACATGGATGGGGACATAATTAAACTTGGCCCTTACCATCCCATCCACGACTGCCTTGATAATTCCTTTTGAATTTTTTGTCGTCCTTAAATCACGTACTCGTATTCGATAAGATCGTCTTTTGAACCCCTTATTGCTTTCGCCTTCACCTATTCTAGAAGGACGAACGCGTTATACTAGGACCTCCTCTAGCCTTTCTATCGATAATGACCATTATCACTCTATGTTGCTACTCGTCCTTTCTCGGCCCTATCATGACCTTCCAATTCACTTAATATAGAAGTGAAATCTAATTCGTTCTCTAAAATCGTGCCCTCAACCCACTCTCAAGAGACCATGACTTTAAGGCCTCTAATTTATTTTATTTTTCTTGAACCCATATTATTCTTTATTGCGCGTTATCTTAACCATTTATCTTCTTACGTTAATCCATGATTATCTTTGCCATGATTGAAATTACGACTCTAATGCATGTTTTCATTAAACGTCATTCCTTGTAGCCTCTCACCCCTCTACAAATTTTTAATTTCGAGGACGAAATTCTTATAAGTTGGGTAGGATGTAAAACCCCTAAATTTTTACTTATTTTTTTTTTATTAAATTTGGTTCTGATTTAAAATTTTGTATTGTACATCGCACAGTCGTATTATACGTCACGCACAAAATTTTATTTTACGAATATGCTCGACGAGTGCGATTATGTGCGAGTGTACATATTTTTAGAAAAAAATATTTTTTCTATTTTTTATATAGTTCAAATAATATATATAATAATTATTTATATTTTACTTAAAGTTTAATTTATGCAAATAGAGATACATTAATTTAAATTTATATATATAATTCCATTTTCAAAATTTATTATTATTAATATTTTATTATTTAAAAAGATATTTAAAAATATTTGTTATTTTCGAAATTATTATTATTGGTATTTTGAAAAACATATATGGACGTCATTGTGGCCATTTAAATTATGATTTAATCTTTGGATTTATTTAAATATATTAACTTAATACAAATAAATGAGATTTGATTTATTTAAATTGATTTTAAACTATAGGGATATAATTTAATTAGATGGAATTTATATTTGGATTTGGATTTGGATTTGGATTTGGATTTGGATTTGAATAAACTAGAGAATTATCTAACGGGATTTTTAAACTATTCCTAATCCTATCCAAATGGGAATTCCCACATCCTATAAATAGGTAGGTACTCTTCCATTATTTTTCCACAATTCATCATCCACAAATTCCATGACCAACGTGCGTGTATCGTGTCCGTGTTCCACCATCCATAATCTTATTCCATAGTTTACATCTACATTCTTTTTTTCCGTGTCGGACACACCCCGACACTATTAAATCCTTAAATCTAATCCCTAGTCTAAACTGCGTCCCCACTCGCGTCAGCCGCGTCCAGCCCTAGGTCGATCTCCTGGAAACCCGATCCTCCTCCCTAACGGTCAACCGGCCCTGATTCTTCGTCTCCAGCCAGCCAACCCGCTGCCACCACCACCGACGAACTCTCGATGACCCACAGTCCGACCACCGTTCCACCAATTCCAGCCCCATCTCTTCCCGACCGTCTGTCAACCCATCGTCAACATCACGCCACCACCATATCACCTACGCCACCACGCCACCCTCCTCGGCCTCACCAGAGCCTGCCCCGACCAACGACAGCACCTACACCACCACCGCCACCCAAATCCCTAGAACCCCAAATTCATCCCGGCCACCACCACACAGTTTTACAAACAAAAAAAAAAAGAGGAGAACCACCACCGTACCTGCCCTTCTCGCCGAGCCGGGTTGCCTAGATCCGGCGACCCCAACAGTGCCCTAGCCGTCGCCTACTCCGGATTCGCCAAGCCCCCGCGCCCTTTCATCTTCTCCGGCCGCCGCACCACCAGTGCTGGCCGGCGACGAACCCTCTCTACCGCCGGGGTCGCACATGAGGCGCACCTCGCTGCCACCAGCGCACCGCCACGCTGCGAGCGTCGCCAGACCACCGGAGCCGCCCCGACCCGCTCTGGCTGCTCTCCTCCCCGGCCTCTCCCCGTTCCTCCGCCGCGGCAGCACGGCGCCACCCCCTTCCGCTCGATCCCTCTCCCGGTGGCTCGACCGAAACCTTCACCGCCGACCGCCTTCCCTCCACCTGGCCTCCAGCCGCTCGCCGCCAAGCCCACTTCCCAGCACCACGAACCCCCTCCGCCTCCGCTTCCTCTGCGACAGGCCGTCGCCTCCCCTCCTTCCACTTTCCACCGCTGCGCCACATCTGAGCCTCCGCCGCCGCTCGTTTTCTCCGCCGTCTCCCGCTTCCTCTCCCGGACTTTTTTTTTTCTCCCTCTCTCTCCCTACTTTCCTTTCTCCTCTTCCTTTTATTCTACTGACACCCTCGAAATAAGAGGAAGGAGTAGCTACAGCTACTCTGTTCCCATGGTATACTATACATTTGTTTTATTATTATTATTATTATTATTATTAGTAGGTATGTTATTATTATTATTATTTTATGTTTTGTGTGTTGTTCTTATTTAGTAGAGAAGAGACATCAGTACTGATGAGCTTATTCTTTGCTTTATTTATTTTTGTATAATTTGTGTATGGTATCTATTATTATGTAATATTGTTTCTATTATATTCATTGATAATATTAGTATTGTTGTATTATAATTATTAATTATTTCAGAAATTATATATATTAGTATTTTCTAAATTATTTTGGAGCAAAATTTTGTAATGGGCTTGGCCTATATTACAAATTTTGGTTTAAAGCCCTAAAATATTGTTGTATTATTATATTAGTTATGGTTTTTCTTTGTTTAAAATTTATTTGATAAAAAATTAGTTTTTTTTGCCTAATCCGTTTTCCTATATTTTCAAGTAATTCTTTGTAATATTTTGAGATAAAAGAAATATATAGTTTTTTTTCTATTATAACTAACTACCAAATATAGTTCCTAAGTAATAAGTATTTTTAGTTATTAAATAGTTTGACTAAGAAGAGTTTATATAAATATATATATTTCTAGGGTAATTATAAATATTTTCCTATACCAAAACTCTCTGTTTATCAAATCTTGTCCGTGGCTAATCACCTACTTCCTATTCCTTTGCGAATCTCAAACTTCCTAGCAAATTGACTATTCTGGACTCGATGGCACGATCCGTCCCATCGATTGAGATCATCTTGCATAGTTGTTGCACCGAAGTTGAACTTGTGCCACATGATCATAGCACCACACTAGGCGACCCCCAGGCAAGTATACCTTGCTAATTAACTATCAATTATTTATTTTCTGCATTATTTATTTTATTCATATTGTTAGTTTCCTTTGTTATAAACTGTGCGTCCAAGCCACACTTGGGTGCAAGCGACTTTATTAGTCGTTACTTTATTTTATGTATGTTGACTTAGTATTAGCGGACTACCTTCTTGTTGGGGGGATATCCTTATATCTTCCTTTGGCTGTGACACTCACACTATACGGTTTAAGACATGTTATTAGGGGCATGACTTATTGACTAGCTATCTCTAAAGTCGTGTGACGGTAGATATTCGTAACTGCTATGACTAGGGTTTTAGAGACTCAAGCAGTTACAAAACTGGATGAGCCATGGACATGACTTGAACAGCGTGGGAAATATTGGGGGAGGACAGTCGCTAGTGCGTATGGGAAGCCAAACAGGTAAACCACAGTCTCCGGATGGAACTGTGGCGATATATTTGCAGATGCCCTCTGACGTTTTAGACGTTACGGACGGATACAGATGACTGGATGCCAGTTACGTACACATAGCCGAAAATCCCACCCATGCGCATGAAAGTTGTCCTCTAAATTGCACGTTAGGCGGTTAGAATCTCCTTTGCATATTTATGTCTAGGATAGTCATTTATATATTATTTTATTCTGACAGTTCATATTAGCTTGTTCTTCCTGTATCTTGCTACGTCCGTCTGAGGACCTATTTTTCCCCAGGTGTGTGTTCATGTCTTCCGCAGGTATTCTAGCCGAGGCGTGATCTTCTCCATTCTTTCGAAGACGCTTGCGTTTGGTTCGTCTTGTCATCTTATGGATCGATTCTTGTATATTTCTTTCTTTGAGATAGTTGGTAGTGGACTTTGTCTCCGCCCAACGATTGTATCATAAATATTCAAGTTGATATTTATATTACTATTCTTTTCATTGTGGATGAGATTTAGTTTGTCTTGGATTACTGCATTTTACAACTTATGTATTCATCGAGACCTACGTACTTCGTATGAATACAGCTGGCATGTCTACATACGTGGTCCTACGTATTTTGGGACTGGGGCGTGACACTTGTGGAGCGGCAGATCACAAGATAGGAGCCTGCCCGAATAGGGGTAGTTCGTCCTCCTCTAACCTAACCAGTCCATCGGTTAGGGGACCAGCACCTATGCAGCAGCAACAGTACCCGAGACCATTTTTGCCTCAGGCCTAGACGTTTCATCAGCAGAACCAGTAACAGTATACCCAAGCCCAAGTGCAGAACAGGCAGAGAGGTTTCCAGCAGAGGGGACCCGCAGCTAGAGGACAAGGTCAGGCCATGATGATGACTATGGAAGAA
This sequence comes from Iris pallida, assembly GCA_029216955.1. Classification (NCBI taxonomy): domain Eukaryota; kingdom Viridiplantae; phylum Streptophyta; class Magnoliopsida; order Asparagales; family Iridaceae; genus Iris; species Iris pallida. Next base: position 6,938,010 of record JANAVB010020797.1, read on the forward strand.
AAAGTTACACCAGGTAAGGTAGTGGCAGGTACTATTCTCGTCAACTCCTCTCCAGCATTGGTATTATTTGATTCTGGTGCATCGCATTCATTCATGTCTGCACGATTCGCGACACAGATAGGATTGGAGCCCGAGTCATTATCAGTGAGGCTCAATATACTTACTGGTAATGGTCTTGTGGGAGTAGATCGAGTGTTTTCCTCGTGTCAGATCGTAGTTAGCGGTAGAGAGTTTCCCGCTAGATTTATAGAATTCCCTATGGCAGACTATGATGTAGTGTTACGCATAGATTGGTTGAGGAACCAGTATGCTAGGATAGACTGCCATGGTGGCAGGGTTGTTTTTAGCATTCCAGGCGAGCCAGAGTTTTCATTTTCCAGAGGCGCAGTAGAGCCATCTTCCCCAGTGTTGCGGATGGCACTAGCAGCAGAGTAGTTATCCAGGATAGTTGAAGAGTTTCCAGATGTCTTTCCAGAAGAACTTCCAGGGATGTCGCCAGAGCGGAAGATCGAGTTCACTATAGACTTAATCCCCGGAACAGCACCAGTATCAGAGCGAGTCTACAGGATGGCGCCTTCAGAGTTGGAGATTTTGTACAAGATGATTGAAGAACTCAGGACCAAGGGATTCATTCGTGCAAGTGGATCACCTTGGGGAGCCCCGATGCTTCTTGTAAAAAAGAAGGATGGTACGTCTAGGCTATGTGTAGATTATCGTACCTTGAACTCAGTGACAATCAAGAACAGATACCCTCTCCCGAGGATAGATGACTTGTTTGATCAACTCAAAGGGGCTTCAGTGTTTTCGAAGATAGACTTGCGATCAGGATACTACCAGATCAGAGTCAGAGAGCAGGACATCCCGAAGACAACTTTTCGATCTAGGTATGGGCATTGGGAGTTCCTTATTATGCCCTTTGGAACGGCCAATACGCCAGCCGTATTCATGGACCTCATGAATCGCATTTTTATGCCTTACTTGGATCAGTTTGTGATTGTGTTCCTAGATGATATCCTGGCCTACAGCAAGAGCGAAGCAGAGCATGAGAAGCATCTCAGAATCGTCCTCCAGACGCTTAGAGAGCATCAGTTGTACGCCAAGTTCAGCAAATACGAGTTCTGGCTCGATCGTATTTCGTACTTGGGTCACATCATTACTCGAGGAGGAGTGGAAGTGGATCCCCAAAAGATTGTGGCTATCGAGTCATGGCCAGTACCTAGCTCAGTGGCAGAGGTTCGCAGCTTCCTTGGATTGGCCGGCTACTACCGGCGATTCGTTTCTGATTTTGCAAGGATTTCAGCGCCGATGACCCAGTTGACCCGCAAGGATGTACAGTTCGCTTGGACAACAGAGTGTCAGGAATCTTTTAAGAAGTTGAAGCGAGGTTTGATAACGGCTCCCATTCTCACACTTCCAGATGGGACCGGAGGATTCACAGTTTATTGCGACGCTTCAGGCAGAGGATTGGGGTGTGTCTTGATGCAGCATGGGAAGATAATATCTTATGCATCACGTCAACTTCATGATCATGAGAAGAATTACCCGACCCACGACTTGGAACTGGCAGCAGTAGTGTTTGCACTTAAGTTGTGGAGGCACTACTTGTATGGAGATAGAGTAGAGATATTTACAGATCACAAGAGCCTGAAGTATGTTTTCACCCAGAAGGACCTTAATATGCGACAGAGAAGATGGCTCGAGCTATTGGTAGACTACGATGTGGACTTGCAATATCACCGAGGGAAGGCCAACGTTGTAGCAGATGCGTTGAGCCGGAGAGCCGGAGTTTACCTCCTAACGGCGCAACCAGAGTTATTGGCAGATTTTCAGAAGATGGGAATTAAAGTGGTTCTTCCTACCAGTGTGACATTGATGGCCAGTCTACAGGTTCAGTCCAGCATAGTTGAGAGAATCCGGGTGGCGCAGTCTTCAAATTCCAAGATTCATCGGCTCAGAGCAGAGTGTGAGGCAGAAAAAAGACCAGCGTTGTGCATTCATGAAGATGTTACACTTCGGCACGGCACTCGTCTTTGTGTACCTAGTGGAGATATCAGACAGGAGGTCATGGCAGAAGCTCATAGTTCGTAGTATTCTATTCATCCTGGTGGTACGAAGATGTACCGTGATATTCGTCAGCATTTTTGGTAGAATGGCATGAAGAGGGAGATAGTACGGTATGTCTCTCGGTGTTTGGTTTGCCAGCAGGTTAAAGCTGAACATCAGAGGCCCGCTGGACTTCTTCAGCCCTTGCCAATTCCAGAATGGAAGTGGAAGCATGTGACCATAGATTTTGTGACTGGATTACCTAGATCCCCGGCTGGTCGAGATGCTGTTTGGGTTATAGTTGACCGGCTCACGAAGGTGGCTCATTTTCTCCCATTCAGAGTTGGGCAGTCAACGGCTCAGTTGGCAGAGATGTATCTCAGACAGATTGTCAGGCTTCACGGTGTGCCTGTCAGTATCACCTCGGACCGAGATTCAAGGTTTACGTCACACTTTTGGCATAGCCTGTAAGAGAGTTTGGGAACTCACCTTCAGTTTAGCTCAGCATATCATCCGCAGACAGATGGCCAGTCAGAGCGCACCATCCAGACTCTTGAAGACATGTTGAGATCTTGTACCCTTGACTTCGGCGGTTCGTGGGAAGATCACCTGCATCTGGTGGAGTTCTCGTACAATAATAGTTTCCAGGCCAGTATTCAGATGGCTCCGTTCGAAGCTCTATATGATAGAAAGTGCAGGTCCCCGCTAGCATGGGACGATGTCGGAGAGAGGCAGATGCTCGGTCCAGAAATGATTGCCCAGACAGTTGAAGTAGTCAGAAGAGTCAGGGATCATCTTCGAGTTGCCCAAGACCGCCAGCGACATTGGGCCGATGCCCATCGGCATCCCTTAGAGTTTGCTATCGGCGACCATGTATTTCTTAGGATCTCGTCTAACCGCGGCGTCATTCGCTTTGGCGTACGGGGAAAGCTTAGTCCTAGGTATATAGGGCCGTTCGATATCCTGGAGCGAGTAGGAGATGTATCCTATTGTATTGCTCTTCCGCCGTCGCTAAGTGAGGTGCATGATGTATTCCATGTGTCCCAATTACGACGGTACGTCCCGGACCCGAGCCATATCCTAGACCATTCGGAATTAGTTGTTGGTACCAACCTTTCGTATGAGGAGAAGCCCGTGTCTATTTTGGACCGGAGGAAGAAGATACTCAAGAGCAAGACTATTAGCTTAGTCCGTGTTGCTTGAGGTCATCACTCTCTAGGTGAGTCAACGTGGGAGCGTGAGGATGATATCCGATCGCGATATCTCTACCTGTTTGACTCGTAAGGTATAATATCTTTCTTATGCCTTATGCTCTTCATTTTTTGATTGCATGTATGATAGTATGATTGAACTGCTCAGTGTAGTTGTTGTTGCTTAGTGTAGCTTGCTGTGGCAATCTCTAGCTCCTTGATTAAATTCCGAGGACCGAATTCTTTTAAGGTGGATAGAGTTGTCACCCCCATTTTCCGTATTTCGTATTAATACTCGTAATCGGATTTTGGCCTGTATTTTATTTTCTCGACTTATGGAATTTTGAGTTTTCTCGTATTTTGGGTTTCGGCTCGGCTCGGTTTTAATTGGTTTGGTTTGAGTTGGTTTGATTTTAAAACCTCATGGAACACTCTAACCTATACTCCACCCTCATTCCACCACAACCCACCCTCATTTAATCCCACCTAACTTTTCTCTCTCCTCTTTACTTTCATTTATTTTTCTTCCATCTTCTTCTTCTTTCTTCCTCCACACAACACCAACACCATAGGCAAGTGCACCTTGCCACCAAATAAGCACCACATTTTATTTGTCCATTAGCTAGATTAGGCCATGGAGAGCAACATTAGAACTTGGCATTTTGTGATTTGGAGTCTCCATTATTCTAGATATAAGTTTTAAATATTTTCAGAATTTATTGGTTTTGATCTATCAAACTTTGATTTTTGCTTGTTTTGATGCTTCCATGTGGAAGATAATTCAATTTTACACAAGTTAGAACTTTGAAAATCCAGATTTCATTTTGATTTGGCCAAGATATGAAGAATTGAGCTTTTGGTGTTCTTGAGGCTTCTTCTCGGCCTGGAGAAGAAGACTTCAGCCTGCGCTCTTTAGCGCAGCGCTGAACCGTGCATCTCCCTCGGGCAGCGCTCTTTAGCGCAGTGCTGACCAGCGCAGCTTGCCCCTTGGCGAACTGCGCACCCCCCATGCGCCATCGGCCCATGCGCCCTAGGCCGTGCACCATCGGCCCATGCGCCCTCGGCCGTGCGCCATCGGCACATGCGCCCTCGGCCGTGCGCCATAGGCACATACGCCCTTGGCCGTGCGCCATCGGCCCATGCACCCTTGCCCCCTGCGCCATCCATCCCCGGCGTACTTGGCCCCCTGCGCCATCCATCCCCCGGAGCACTTGGCCCCCTGCGCCATCTGCCCCCGGCGTACTTGACCCCTGCGCTATCCATCCCCCGGCGCACTTGGCCCCCTGCGCCATCTGCTCCCGGCGCACTTGACCCCTGCGCCGTCCATCTTCTGCGCAACCAACTTGCCCATGATGGTTTGGTTTATTTCTTGGACTTGGCTTTTCTTTTGTGGGTTGGGTTTTGAGAATCTTGTTCCACACAACACGACTATCTTGACCCAACACGACCTGGCACGGTTTTCGATAATTTTGCTTATGACTAATGCGGTTTTCCTGATTCTGTGAAGTATGATTTTAGTACCTCTGATCTTCTTAATAGTGACCCGATGGGGTACACACTTGACTCGTAACCTGTGATTCATGATTTATCTCGGTAACCAGATAACTTGATAGTGGCCCATAGTGGCGCACTCTTGACTCGTATCTTGACTTGACTTGTTGCCGTTGCGATGGCTAACTTGACTCTTATAACTAACTCTGACACCGTGGGTGTTCCTGCTTGCTTGCTTGTGCAATCCACTTGTCTTGTCTTGCATCATGTCTAGGACGTGACTTCCTGGGTACCACGGCCAGGGATTCATGCTAATATAGATTAGGCTAATGACTAGATCAAACTATAGTTCATGGAGGATTCCCAGTCACAGGCAATCTCGTTATCTGGGCGCCTTAATTGGACTTGTAGCTTGCCGACGAGTAGAGCACATTTCCAGCACACTGTCATGTGTTGCACCCTCTAAGTCACCTAAGGGTATATCGTCTCCTGGGCGATGTACCCAACCATACTCTCAACCCGCAGAAGGATAACTGGATAGTCTGCAGGGCTTGGGAATGGAGAATTTTCACTTGCATCTTGTTAGTAATTAGGCTTGTGATAACCCTAGTTAGTTAAAGTAGTAAGCCGTAGTAATTGCTTGGCCGCTTATGAATGTATGGTGTCCAGCCTGGTCTAAGTCTCGTCTAAGTCCCTATACCTGGTACTCCTGTACATGATTGTTTTACTTATCTTAAACAATAAATGGATAGGGACAAGTGCTATTCAGGCGAAGGGTTACAACCCCGGTCCTTGTTTGGTTTACGGGTTGTAATCTGGCTTTCGGAATGGTTCCATGTCCCTAGTCGCTTATTGTCCTGCTGTACTTTTATTATCTGTACTTTTCTTCCATTTTCTTATGTTCTGATATGCTGGTTTTGTTCTTATTTCGTGGCCTCCCTTGTGGCACTTGCTCTTTCTGGGGTTTGACCCAGCTGGTTTTGTGTGGCCAGATTTCGGAGCAGCCCCCGAGGATCTACCGAACCTCCAGCCCGATGGTGGCGACTAGAAGGAATCCGGGCTACGAGTGGGTTTCCTATTTTGTTTCACTCACTCTATTGTAAAATTATTCTTTTGAGGCGTTTAGCCGACGAGCACCTGTTAGCTCGATGCACATTTACTTACTGTCTGCCTACGGGCTGTAAACATGATTAACAAATCCTAGGGTTGATCATGTATGACTTAACTCTTGCTAGTCCTCGCATTTTGTACGACTAGCTTCATGATCAGCTGAATATGTAATATTTGGGATGCCTTTTATTGTATATTTGGTGGTCTAACATCTTGTAATTATATTACTTGCTTGAGATTGAGACAATAGGCTTGACCTTAAGAGACCGTTGGCTTGTAGTAAACCCTCATATCTAGACAGCCGTGACCGTATAGCGAGGTAGTTTCCATTTCAATATACGTAGATGGCTATGTTCGCCCCCGCTCTCCAGTATTCTGGTTTTGGGGCGTGACAATGATGTCGGGGCGGAATCGTCGTTGCTGTTGCTTGACCGGTTTTACGTCTGGACGAATGTCGAGTTTGTGAAGTGCAACCTCGGGGTTCAGTCCTGGCATGTCTTTGTAGCTCCAGGCGAATACGTCGATGTATTCTCTGATGAGTTACAGTAGCGATTCTCGCTCTTCGTCTGTCAGAAACTTGCTGACGAAGATGGGTTTCGAAGAGGACTCATCACCGAGATCAACTTGCACAACCTCATCTTCGGTAGGAGGCTCTCTTTGTTCGAACCGTTTCTCCCATTGCGCATCTAGCTGTTGTGCCCACGGCTCAAACTCAAGAAGTTCAGAAATGTATTCATTTTCTTCGTAGGCGTCGGCAAATGCCATATTGACGGACCAGACTTGCCTGAGCATGTCCCCAATGCTGACGTCTGAATCAGAAGTGGATGACCAGACGAATGAGAGTGCCAATCGCACTCCTCATCTGAGCTCTCAGGGGTCGTTGCAGGTGTAACATAACCTAGCCCGCATCTGGTCTTGTTGTAGTAATCCCGTGGTTTTCCACCCGGGACCGGCAATTGTAAGGGTAATCGCCGTCCCGTGCCGTAGTTCAAGCCTGGCGTAGTTTCCAGATTATACCCCTATTTTTGCATAAGATACTTGGATCGGGAACTATACAGATAATGGGGCAGTCTTCCGGTGTCGGGTTCGAGATCAACTTCTTCTATCCTGAAGGATTGTGGATCATTCTTCCGGCCGAAGATGATTGGATGACCCTCTCCCTCGACTATGTGGTAAGCGTCTTCTACTGGAGTAAGTTGGTTTACGGTGTAGACATTTGTCACCTGTGTGTGTAGGTGGGTGCCAATACCGTGTTCTATAGCATACATTGTACAAAGTTTATTAAGCTCGAAGTAGTTCAAAGATAGCCCTTTATTGATGAAGTAAGGTATCTTTTCCAGTATAAGGCTAAGCAGTTTATCAACAGGTCCAGTCATGACCCGCACCCTTGGGTTAGGGTACGAGAACGTAACAACGCCCAGCCTACGCCGCAGTATCGGCGGTAGAACGCTGTCCTAGGTCTCATACATCTAACAGTATAAGGCTAAGCAGTTTATACTCCCCGAATGGGGGTGACATAGCAGATACAGTCTCAATCACAACTAAGGTAGAGCAAGATTGTAAAACCCCTAAATTTCTATAATTTCTTTTATTTAAATTTTGATACCGATTTGACATTTTATTATTATACGTCGCGTAGTCGTATTGTACGTCGCTTACGAAATTTTTATTTTTCGTAATTGCTCAACGAGTGCGAATATGTGCGAGCGTACATATTTTAGAAAAATTATTTTTTTCTATTTTCAAAGTGATATATATATATAAATATTTATTTTTGCCATTATACAAATTTCTAAGTTTGTTATATTAAGTTTTTTTTAACAATTACTAATAATAAATTATATTTCATTGTATACCAGAAAGACATAATTTTGTATAAATAATTATGTATACATATCTCATAATCAATTATTAGTTTATTTTAAATAATAAAATAATTTTCGAAATTATTAATATAGTATTTTTGAAAACATATTTTAAAATCTTGTGACAATTTAAATTTTGAGTTGATGGAATGATTTAAATAAATAAAGTAATTTTTGAAATTTTTATTAGAGGTATTTTTGGAAATATATTTGAAAACTATTATGGACATTTTTAAATCTTGATTTGGTTTCATGGTTTTAATTTAAATAGTTTAAAGATAGGATTTATTCTTAAATTGGGTGTAGACTATCTAGTTTTAAATTTGGATTTTAATTTGAAATTAGATTTGATTTAATTTAAATTATCTATTTTGGTTTAAACTACTCCTAATTCTATCCAATTGGGCATTCCCACCTCCTATATATAGGAGAGGTACTCCTCCAAGTTTTCTCATCCACAGTAATATCGTGCATCGTGTCTGTGACCACCACAAAATTTTATTCCAAACTCGTACAATCATCCACGTCGTGTCCACACCCCGGACACGACGGCAAATCACAAGAAACTCAGTACCACCACCAATCCCGTCTCCATCTCCACGCAGCCCCCGTCACCAACCGACACCACACGACTCCTCTGCCATTCTCCAGACACCACCTCTACCACCGTGTCCGACCACCGTCGTGTTCCCCAAATCAACCCATCCCCAACACACATAGCAGAGGAGAAAGAAAACCCTCACCTGAATTTCTCCGACGAGCCGCCGTTCCCGCGCCGTGTCCACCAGACGACAGCCCACCGTCGCCGTGGCGAAGACCAAGCAGCGGCCTCCCCCGGCCGATCCCCTCCAGTGAGACTTTTCCATCCGCATCTACGACTCGAAGACCAGAGCCGTAGAGCCGCCCCAGTGCGATGCCGGAGCTTTCGTGACGCCACCTCCTAGTAGCGGCGGCGAGCGCGCGCCGCCGTGAACGCTCGAGATACCGATCGGTCGCCGGACCAACCCAGAGCTGCCGCCTCCGCTGAGGACTCACCGCCACAGATCAGTGCGTGGGACGCCGCTCCTCTTCCCGATGCCGCGCCCCGCCGAGTCCGGCGCGGCCACCGCCCCTAGCTTCTCCGCCACCTCCTTCTCTCGTGTAGCCGCCGCGCCACCGCGTGGCTCCCTCTCTGCCGAACTCCGAGCGGCCCACCGAGTCACGGCCGCTCCAGATGGCAGCAACCCGTCGCACCCGGTCGCCGTGCGCCACCCGACCGCCGGAAACCGCCGATCCCCTTCCTCGTGAGCTCCGACTTCTTCTTCTCCGTCCCCCTCTCTGCGCCTTCACCGCCGCCGTGTCGGTGCCTCTCCACGTCGTCGCCGGAGAACCGCCGGCGAAACCCCCTTGGTAACCCTCTTTTCCCTCCTTTCTCTCTCTCTCTCATCTCTCTCTGAAACGAATTGGGAAAGGAAAAAGGATTAAGATTTTTATTATTAATATTATTATTATTATATATTACTTTTGTTATTATATATTATTATTATTATTATTATTAATCTTAAAAAAAACTGAATGAGCAGATCAGTACTTTGCTAAGTTACTATTATCATATTATTATTATTATTATTATTGTTATTATTATTATTATTATTGTTATTATTTTACTATTATTATTATTTTTATTATTATAATTATTATTATTATTATTGTTATTAGTATTATTATTATTTTCTATCAAAAATTATTATTATTATTATTTGTTGTTATTTACAGTATTATTTTAGAAGGCATACAATTATTATCTAGCTAATTTCAAAAGTTGGTTTATTTTTATTTTTTATTTTTTTTGTCTAAACAAGTTGCTAATATTTTTTAATAAGTTAACCAAAAATATATTCTAGTTTGTGAAATATAGTTTCCAATTAATAGAATAATTTTTATAAATATTTTATAAATATTTATCTAAGATTATTTTACTAGTAAAATCTAGACTCCCAAATATTATGAAATATTTTTCTAAAACTAATATAAGCATTAGTTTACTTCAATTCTCCCAATTATTCCCATTGATCACGACTGATCCCGCGTTCCTATTTTCTTTGTGAGTTCGGACCCTGTGTGTAACAACCATGGCTTGGACTACTGAGACATGTCAGAGAACATCGCACCCCACCAAGCGACACTCCAGGCAAGACACCTTGCTTTTACTGTTTAAATTTCCTACTCAATACCATGCATGTTGTGTTTATTTTCAAGTTGTTTCTTTCTAAGTTATATGTAGATGCAAATTACAATATTTTATAAAATTGGCTTAGAGTTAAGGGACTACCATCAAATTTAGTGTATCTCATTGACTTGCCACGATTGTACACGAGTTGTGTGTGAGAGTTGTGAGTATCATATAGAGGTCACTTGCGTGTGGGCTGATCCCACGTGCGCATGCGTAGGAATAACTGTCAATAGATGCATGATTAGAAGACTTGACAGTTATCTATATTAAAACAGTGTGGTAGAAACGACACGTGTTTGTGTGTCATGGTTACGACACACGTATAGTATCATTGGGGGGAGGGGACAACTACTAGCGTAGGGGCTACTTATTTTACACATTTGGGAGATAATGTCTCGGATGAGCGCTACGTGTTACCCGGCCGATAGTGTCTCGGATGAGCGCTACTTGTTGGCCACTCTTTATTACATGCTTGAGACAGCCCCTGCGTAGAACGTTGTCCTCTAAATTGGAGTCCACATAGAATGGTTAGGAGCCTTTACCCATGCATACTTTTCTATTGAGCTTTATTTATTCAGTTTATCGGCATGATATTATGTGTCTTGTTACGTTCCTCTGAGGACCTGATTTTTCCTCAGGTGTGTGTTTTCGTGATTTCTTGCAGGTGCTCTAGCTAAGGCCATGACTTGCGCTCTATTCCGTCGTGATGATTACTCTTGGATTCGTCACTTGCTCTCGCTTGCTAAATTCTTTCCTTGTGTATTTTTCCATATTTAATTTGGTTGGTAGTGGGCTTTGTCTCCGCCCAACTATGGTGTACATGACAAACTCAAAGTTGCTTTTATATTATTATTTATCTTTGTGGATGAGATTTAGTTGTCTTGGATTACTACATTTACAGCTTATGTATACATACGAGGTCCATGTATTTCGTATGTATACAGCTGGCATGTTACGTATCTAGTCTCAAGTATTTGGGACTGGGGCGTTACATGTTTTTGTGGTGGCCCATGCAGGTCAAGTTTGCCGTTTCGGTTACATGACTGTACCGAACGGGCCTGCAATATAGGATTAGAGTCTAGAATCTCATCCACCTATTTGACATCCTTCCTTGACTTCAAATTTCGAACTCTCGTTCGACCTCCTTGAATTGCATCTGCTTGACTCCTTCTACCGTAAATTTCTTAGTTTCGTGTTTAGTAAGATGACTACACTAGTATATGCCCATAGGTTAAACACATGGCTAGATAGATTGCATTGACAATTAATATCCATCGAGGTTATATTTGAGTATAAAGATATTTATTTTTTCTAGAGATACGATTATAGGGATTAGTTAATTCCAAGTTGGGTAGTAGCATATACCGCCATCAAAGGATAGTTGAAATTTTACTTTAAATTTACAAGGTGGTATACACGAGAGGATAGCTAGATCGAGAAAGCAGATTTTTATTATAAATTTTGAAATTGTGAAATAGTTATATTGTGACACTTGATTTAAAATTAACTTAAGTTGGGATTGTAATATAATAGAGTTTATCTCGAGATTATTTAAAGAGTTTAAATTATGATTTTCTAGACGACTAGAGAGATGAAAGTTTAGAAGGAAAAGAACTTGAGGTTTTAAATTGCGCGTACGATTTATAAAGTTTATTAAATTTTAAAGAGATGATGGAAAAAAAAAATTTTAATTTTTTTTTTGGAAGATAACGACTTTAAAGAAATTTTTTTTTTCACATTTCAAATTTTGTCCTATGATCTATGATTTATAGAGTTATTTAAATTTCGAGTTTAAGGCCTTTTATTATGGATAGTTGAATTTTTAGTAAAAGGCATGTTCATTTGCAATATACAAGGACTATTTCGAGATTTATTAGGAATTTAAATTTTGACTAGACTTGGTAGCTTAAGATAATTAGAATTTTTGGTGGGGTATCTCGAAAATTTTATTGAGAAACTTCGAGGAACTTGAAATTTAGATTAGATCATATTGGTAGAGGACCAAGAAGCAAGAAAGGTTACCCTTGTGAGATAGAAGTATTCTACATTAGATTGTCAATGCACCAATGATTATGATATTGCATATACACAAGTATAGTAGTCATCGACCAAACCGATGAACATATCTTTTGACTTACTCGACCTTCCCTCAATTCTAGATCTGTTGTCATGACCATCTAATCATTTGAAACTTGAGAAATGATTAGATTGTTCCTTGATCATACACCATCTAAGTGGCTATCATATCCCTAGAAACTGTACTCCTAATTTATGTTACCTTGATTTGTTAGAATCTAAGTTATCTTTATTTCATGCTTTAGCTCGGTCATTTATTTGGTGCGTTAATTATTATCTCATGAACTTCCACTTTCTATTTAATTCTTTTGTGTGTCCTTTATCGTGACTTGGATATTTGGACCACAACACTAGACGTTTTCTTCCCACAAATTTCACAAGCAAGACCTACACGAGCCCACCTTCATGTAGGTATATCACGTGCCACTAAAACAAGTCTCATTGTACTCTAATTTCATATTACGACTTTCGGGTCAAAATGACTGGACTCTAATCCCTACCGTGAAACCAATATACTTTAAACTATAGATAAAGATTCGACCTCGACTCCATTTCTTTCGACCCGATATATGATTTTGTTCTACTTAATTCCTTATATGCTTAAATCTTGATTGCTGGACCTATAAACACCATTAGTTTAATTCTTTAAGTTGGGTAGAATACCTTATGAACTAGCAACCCCTTTGACCTAGTGACCTATATTAGCAAGCTTATTTAGATCCTAGAATCTAGAGGACCTAACCCGTCTAGCCAACCAAGGACTTGGATAAGAAGACTATAGGACGACTGTATGACTTAGAATCATACTACCTTCTTTAAATCTTAATCTTTCGTGCCTATGTATTTACCATTTTGACTAATGATGCTAATGTAGCCTAGTTTTTGCAAGCTTATTCCTTATCTAGCTTGTCCAAGACATATGTTAATTGGGTCGCTCCCACTAACGTATTGTCTACTCAGAACCGGTGCATAATGGTCTGATCAACCAAGTGCACTTTGGTTCGCCTTTTGTATATTGTTCAACGTGGATGGAGACGTAGTTAACTTGGCCCTAGAGTCTCCCCCGTGACTGCCTTGACAATTCTTTTTGAACTTATTTTGACGCCTTTGAACCACGTATTCGTATTCGATAGCGCCTCCTTCGGACTCTATATTGCTTTCACCTTCACCTATTTTAGAAGGACGAATGCGTTATACTAGAACCTCCTTTAGCCTTCCTATCGATTATGACCATACCATAATATTTTTCTATTACTTAGATCACCATTCCTTACGACATGATTTTGTCGAAATATTGTCATTGTTTATTTCCATCGATACCCTCTTGTATCTTCTCACCCCCTACTAATTTCTAATTTCGAGGACGAAATTCTTTTAAGTTGGGTAGGATGTAAAACCCCTAAATTTCTACAATTTCTTTTATTTAAATTTTGATACCGATTTGAAATTTTATTATTATACGTCGCGTAGTCGTATTGTACGTCGCTTACGAAATTTTTATTTTTCGTAATTGCTCAACGAGTGCGAATATGTGCGAGCGTACATATTTTTAGAAAAATTGTTTTTTTTTCTATTTTCAAAGTGATATATATATAAATATTTATTTTTGCCATTATACAAATTTCTAAGTTTGTCATATTAAGTTTTTTTTTAACAATTACTAATAATAAATTATATTTCATTGTATACCAGAAAGACATAATTTTGTATAAATAACTATGCATACATATCTCATAATCAATTATTAGTTTATTTTAAATAATAAAATAATTTTCAAAATTATTAATATAGTATTTTTGAAAACATATTTTAAAATCTTGTGACAATTTAAATTTTGAGTTGATGGAATGATTTAAATAAATAAAGTAATTTTCGAAATTTTTATTAGAGGTATTTTTGGAAATATATTTGAAAACTATTATGGACATTTTTAAATCTTGATTTGGTTTCATGGTTTTAATTTAAATAGTTTAAAGATAGGATTTATTCTTAAATTGGGTGTAGACTATCTAGTTTTAAATTTGGATTTTAATTTGAAATTAGATTTGATTTAATTTAAATTATCTATTTTGGTTTAAACTACTCCTAATTCTATCCAATTGGGCATTCCCACCTCCTATATATAGGAGAGGTACTCCTCTAAGTTTTCTCATCCACAGTAATATCGTACATCGTGTCTGTGACTACCACAAAAATTTATTCCAAACTCGTACAATCATCCACGTCGTGTCCACACCCCGGACACGACGGCAAATCACAAAAAACTCAGTACCACCACCAATCCCGTCTCCATCTCCACGCAGCCCCTGTCACCAACCGACACCACACGACTCCTCTGCCATTCTCCAGACACCACCTCTACCACCGTGTCCGACCACCGTCGTGTTCCCCAAATCAACCCATCCCCAACACACATAGCAGAGGAGAAAGAAAACCCTCACCTGAATTTCTCCGACGAGCCGCCGTTCCTGCGCCGTGTCCACCAGACGACAGCCCACCGTCGCCGTGGCGAAGACCAAGCAGCGGCCTCCCCCGGCCGATCCCCTCCAGTGAGACTTCTCCATCCGCATCTAGACCAGAGCCGTAGAGCCGCCCCAGTGCGATGCCGGAGCTTTCGTGACGCCACCTCCTAGTAGCGGCGGCGAGCGCGCGCCGCCGTGAACGCTCGAGATACCGATCGGTCGCCGGACCAGCCCAGAGCCGCCGCCTCCGCTGAGGACTCACCGCCACAGATCCGTGCGTGGGACGCCGCTCCTCTTCCCGACGCCGCGCCCCGCCGAGTCCGGCGCGGCCACCGCCCCTAGCTTCTCCGCCACCTCCTTCTCTCGTGTAGCCGCCGCGCCACCGTGTGGCTCCTTCTCTGCCGAACTCCGAGCGGCCCACCGAGTCACGGCCGCTCCAGATGGCAGCAACCCGTCACACCCGGTCGCCGTGCGCCACCCGACCGCCGGAAACCGCCGATCCCCTTCCTCGTGAGCTCCGACTTCTTCTTCTCCGTCCCCCTCTCTGCGCCTTCACCGCCGCCGTGTCGGTGCCTCTCCACGTCGTCGCCGGAGAACCGCCGGCGAAACCCCCTTGGTAACCCTCTTTTCCCTCCTTTCTCTCTCTCTCTCATCTCTCTCTGAAACGAATTGGGAAAGGAAAAAGGATTAAGATTTTTATTATTAATATTATTATTATTATATATTACTTTTGTTATTATATATATTATTATTATTATTATTATTAATCTTAAAAAAAAAACTGAATGAGCAGATCAGTACTTTGCTAAGTTACTATTATCATATTATTATTATTATTATTATTATTGTTATTATTATTATTATTATTATTGTTATTATTATTACTATTATTATTATTTTTATTATTATAATTATAATTATTATTATTGTTATTAGTATTATTATTATTTTCTATCAAAAATTATTATTATTATTATTTGTTGTTATTTACAGCATTATTTTAGAAGGCATACAATTATTATCTAGCTAATTTCAAAAGTTGGTTTATTTTTATTTTTTATTTTTTTTGTCTAAACAAGTTGCTAATATTTTCAAATAAGTTAACCAAAAATATATTCTAGTTTGTGAAATATAGTTTCCAATTAATAGAACAATTTTTATAAATATTTTCTAAATATTTATCTAAGATTATTTTACTAGTAAAATCTAGACTCCCAAATATTATGAAATATTTTTCTAAAACTAATATAAGCATTAGTTTACTTCAATTCTTCCAATTATTCCCATTGATCACGACTGATCCCGCGTTCCTATTTTCTTTGTGAATTCGGACCCTGTGTGTAACAACCATGGCTTGGACTACTGAGACATGTCAGAGAACACCGCACCCCACAAGGCGACACTCCAGGCAAGACACCTTGCCTTTACTGTTTAAATTTCCTGCTCAATACCATGCATGTTGTGTTTATTTTCAAGTTGTTTCTTTCTAAGTTATATGTAGATACAAATTACAATATTTTATAAAATTGGCTTAGAGTTAAGGGACTACCATCAAATTTAGTGTATCTCATTGACTTGCCACGATTGTATACGAGTTGTGTGTGAGAGTTGTGAGTATCATATAGAGGTCACTTGCGTGTGGGCTGATCCCCCGTGCGCATGCGTAGGAATAACTGTCAATAGATGCACGATTAGAAGACTTGACAGTTATCTATATTAAAACAGTGTGGTGGAAACGACACGTGTTTGTGTGTCATGGTTACGACACACGTATAGTATCATTGGGGAGAGGGGACAACTACTAGCGTAGTGGCTACTTATTTTACACATTTGGGAGATAGTGTCTCGGATGAGTGCTACGTGTTACCCGGCCGATAGTGTCTCGGATGAGCGCTACTTGTTGGCCACTCTTTATTACATGCTTGAGACAGCCCCTGCGTAGAACGTTGTCCTCTAAATTGGAGTCCACATAGAATGGTTAGGAGCCTTTACCCATGCATACTTTTCTATTGAGCTTTATTTATTCAGTTTATCGGCATGATATTATGTGTCTTGTTACGTCCCTCTGAGGACCTGGTTTTTCCTCAGGTGTGTGTTTTCGTGATTTCTTGCAGGTGCTCTAGCTAAGGCCATGACTTGCGCTCTATTCCGTCGTGATGATTACTCTTGGATTCGTCACTTGCTCTCGCTTGCTAAATTCTTTCATTGTGTATTTTTCCATATTTAATTTGGTTTGTAGTGGACTTTGTCTCCGCCCAACTATGGTGTACATGACAAACTCAAAGTTGCTTTTATATTATTATTTATCTTTGTGGATGTGATTTAGTTGTCTTGGATTACTACATTTACAGCTTATGTATACATACGAGGTCCATGTATTTCGTATGTATACAGCTGGCATGTTACGTATCTAGTCTCAAGTATTTGGGACTGGGGCGTTATATATTTTTGTGGTGGCCCATGCAGGTCAAGTTTGCCGTTTCGGTTACATGACTGTACCGAACGGGCCTGCAATATAGGATTAGAGTCTAGAATCTCATCCACCTATTTGACATCCTTCCTTGACTTCAAATTTCGAACTCTCGTTCGACCTCCTTGAATTGCATCTGCTTGACTCCTTCTACCGTAAATTTCTTAGTTTCGTGTTTAGTAAGATGACTACACTAGTATATGCCCATAGGTTAAACACATGGCTAGATAGATTGCATTGACAATTAATATCCATCGAGGTTATATTTGAGTATAAAGATATTTATTTTTTCTAGAGATACGATTATAGGGATTAGTTAATTCCAAGTTGGGTAGTAGCATATACCGCCATCAAAGGATAGTTGAAATTTTACTTTAAATTTACAAGGTGGTATACACGAGAGGATAGCTAGATCGAGAAAGCAGATTTTTATTATAAATTTTGAAATTATGAAATAGTTATATTGTGACACTTGATTTAAAATTAACTTAAGTTGGGATTGTAATATAATAGAGTTTATCTCGAGATTATTTAAAGAGTTTAAATTATGATTTTCTAGACGACTAGAGAGATGAAAGTTTAGAAGGAAAAGAACTTGAGGTTTTAAATTGCGTGTACGATTTATAAAGTTTATTAATTTTAAAGAGATGATGGAAAAAAAAATTAAATTTTTTTTTGGAAGATAACGACTTTGAAGAAAAAAAAATTTCACATTTCAAATTTTGTCCTATGATCTATGATTTATAGATTTATTTAA
Source organism: Iris pallida (assembly GCA_029216955.1). Classification (NCBI taxonomy): domain Eukaryota; kingdom Viridiplantae; phylum Streptophyta; class Magnoliopsida; order Asparagales; family Iridaceae; genus Iris; species Iris pallida. The sequence continues at coordinate 6,955,686 of JANAVB010020797.1, forward strand.
ATTTCGAGTTTAAGGCCTTTTATTATGGATAGTTGAATTTTTGGTAAAAGGCATGTTCATTTGCAATATACAAGGACTATTTCGAGATTTATTAGGAATTTAAATTTTGACTAGACTTGGTAGCTTAAGATAATTAGAATTTTTGGTGGGGGGTATCTCGAAAATTTTATTGAGAAACTTCGAGGAACTTGAAATTTAGATTAGATCATATTGGTAGAGGACCAAGAAGCAAGAAAGGTTACCCTAGTGAGATAGAAGTATTCTACATTAGATTGTCAATGCACCAATGATTATGATATTGCATATACACAAGTATAGTAGTCATCGACCAAACCGATGAACATATCTTTTGACTTACTCGACCTTCCCTCAATTCTAGATCTTTTGTCATGACCATCTAATCATTTGAAACTTGAGAAATGATTAGATTGTTCCTTGATCATACACCATCTAAGTGGCTATCATATCCCTAGAAACTGTACTCCTAATTTATGTTACCTTGATTTGTTAGAATCTAAGTTATCTTTATTTCATGCTTTAGCTCGGTCATTTATTTGGTGCGTTAATTATTATCTCATGAACTCCCACTTTCTATTTAATTCTTTTGTGTGTCCTTTATCGTGACTTGGATATTTGGACCACAACACTAGATGTTTTCTTCCCACAAATTTCACAAGCAAGACCTACACGAGCCCACCTTCATGTAGGTATATCACGTGCCACTAAAACAAGTCTCATTGTACTCTAATTTCATATTGCGACTTTCGGGTCAAAATGACTGGACTCTAATCCCTACCGTGAAACCAATATACTTTAAACTATAGATAAAGATTCGACCTCGACTCCATTTCTTTCGACCCGATATACGATTTTGTTCTACTTAATTCCTTATATGCTTAAATCTTGATTGCTGGACCTATAAACACCATTAGTTTAATTCTTTAAGTTGGGTAGAATACCTTATGAACTAGCAACCCCTTTGACCTAGTGACCTATATTAGCAAGCTTATTTAGATCCTAGAATCTAGAGGACCTAACCCGTCTAGCCAACCAAGGACTTGGATAAGAAGACTATAGGACGACTGTATGACTTAGAATCATACTACCTTCTTTAAATCTTAATCTTTCGTGCCTATGTATTTACCATTTTGACTAATGATGCTAATGTAGCCTAGTTTTTGCAAGCTTATTCCTTATCTAGCTTGTCCAAGACATATGTTAATTGGGTCGCTCCCACTAACGTATTGTCTACTCAGAACCGGTGCATAATGGTCTGATCAACCAAGTGCACTTTGGTTCGCCTTTTGTATATTGTTCAACGTGGATGGAGACGTAGTTAACTTGGCCCTAGAGTCTCCCCCGTGACTGCCTTGACAATTCTTTTTGAACTTATTTTGACGCCTTTGAACCACGTATTCGTATTCGATAGCGCCTCCTTCGGACTCTATATTGCTTTCACCTTCACCTATTTTAGAAGGACGAATGCGTTATACTAGAACCTCCTTTAGCCTTCCTATCGATTATGACCATACCATAATATTTTTCTATTACTTAGATCACCATTCCTTACGACATGATTTTGTCGAAACATTGTCATTGTTTATTTCCATCGATACCCTCTTGTATCTTCTCACCCCCTACTAATTTCTAATTTCGAGGACGAAATTCTTTTAAGTTGGGTAGGATGTAAAACCCCTAAATTTCTACAATTTCTTTTATTTAAATTTTGATACCGATTTGAAATTTTATTATTATACGTCGCGTAGTCGTATTGTACGTCGCTTACGAAATTTTTATTTTTCGTAATTGCTCAACGAGTGCGAATATGTGCGAGCGTACATATTTTTAGAAAAATCATTTTTTTTTTCTATTTTCAAAGTGATATATATATAAATATTTATTTTTGCCATTATACAAATTTCTAAGTTTGTTATATTAAGTTTTTTTTTAACAATTACTAATAATAAATTATATTTCATTGTATACCAGAAAGACATAATTTTGTATAAATAACTATGCATACATATCTCATAATCAATTATTAGTTTATTTTAAATAATAAAATAATTTTCGAAATTATTAATATAGTATTTTTGAAAACATATTTTAAAATCTTGTGACAATTTAAATTTTGAGTTGATGGAATGATTTAAATAAATAAAGTAATTTTTGAAATTTTTATTAGAGGTATTTTTGGAAATATATTTGAAAACTATTATGGACATTTTTAAATCTTGATTTGGTTTCATGGTTTTAATTTAAATAGTTTAAAGATAGGATTTATTCTTAAATTGGGTGTAGACTATCTAGTTTTAAATTTGGATTTTAATTTGAAATTAGATTTGATTTAATTTAAATTATCTATTTTGGTTTAAACTACTCCTAATTCTATCCAATTGGGCATTCCCACCTCCTATATATAGGAGAGGTACTCCTCCAAGTTTTCTTATCCACAGTAATATCGTGCATCGTGTCTGTGACTACCACAAAATTTTATTCCAAACTCGTACAATCATCCACGTCGTGTCCACACCCCGGACACGACGGCAAATCATAAGAAACTCAGTACCACCACCAATCTCGTCTCCATCTCCACGCAGCCCCTGTCACCAACCGATACCACACGACTCCTCTGCCATTCTCCAGACACCACCTCTACCACCGTGTCCGACCACCGTCGTGTTCCCCAAATCAACCCATCCCCAACACACATAGCAGAGGAGAAAGAAAACCCTCACCTGAATTTCTCCGACGAGCCGCCGTTCCCGCGCCGTGTCCACCAGACGACAGCCCACCGTCGCCGTGGCGAAGACCAAGCAGCGGCCTCCCCCGGCCGATCCCCTCCAGTGAGACTTCTCCATCCGCATCTACGACTCGAAGACCAGAGCCGTAGAGCCGCCCCAGTGCGATGCCGGAGCTTTCGTGACGCCACCTCCTAGTAGCGGCGGCGAGCGCGCGCCGCCGTGAACGCTCGAGATACCGATCGGTCGCCGGACCAACCCAGAGCCGCCGCCTCCGTTGAGGACTCACCGCCACAGATCCGTGCGTGGGACGCCGCTCCTCTTCCCGACGCCGCGCCCCGCCGAGTCCGGCGCGGCCACCGCCCCTAGCTTCTCCGCCACCTCCTTCTCTCGTGTAGCCGCCGCGCCACCGCGTGGCTCCCTCTCTGCCGAACTCCGAGCGGCCCACCGAGTCACGGCCGCTCCAGATGGCAGCAACCCGTCGCACCCGGTCGCCGTGCGCCACCCGACCGCCGGAAACCGCCGATCCCCTTCCTCGTGAGCTCCGACTTCTTCTTCTCCGTCCCCCTCTCTGCGCCTTCACCGCCGCCGTGTCGGTGCCTCTCCACGTCGTCGTCGGAGAACCGCCGGCGAAACCCCCTTGGTAACCCTCTTTTCCCTCCTTTCTCTCTCTCTCTCATCTCTCTCTGAAACGAATTGGGAAAGGAAAAAGGATTAAGATTTTTATTATTAATATTATTATTATTATATATTACTTTTGTTATTATATATATTATTATTATTATTATTAATCTTAAAAAAAAACTGAATGAGCAGATCAGTACTTTGCTAAGTTACTATTATCATATTATTATTATTATTATTATTATTATTATTGTTATTGTTATTATTATTATTATTATTATTATTATTATTGTTATTATTATTACTATTATTATTATTTTTATTATTATAATTATTATTATTATTATTGTTATTAGTATTATTATTATTTTCTATCAAAAATTATTATTATTATTATTTGTTGTTATTTACAGTATTATTTTAGAAGGCATACAATTATTATCTAGCTAATTTCAAAAGTTGGTTTATTTTTATTTTTTATTTTTTTGTCTAAACAAGTTGCTAATATTTTCAAATAAGTTAACCAAAAATATATTCTAGTTTGTGAAATATAGTTTCCAATTAATAGAACAATTTTTATAAATATTTTCTAAATATTTATCTAAGATTATTTTACTAGTAAAATCTAGACTCCCAAATATTATGAAATATTTTTCTAAAACTAATATAAGCATTAGTTTACTTCAATTCTCCCAATTATTCCCATTGATCACGACTGATCCCGCGTTCCTATTTTCTTTGTGAATTCGGACCCTGTGTGTAACAACCATGGCTTGGACTACTGAGACATGTCAGAGAACACCGCACCCCACCAGGCGACACTCCAGGCAAGACACATTGCCTTTACTGTTTAAATTTCCTGCTCAATACCATGCATGTTGTGTTTATTTTCAAGTTGTTTCTTTCTAAGTTATATGTAGATGCAAATTACAATATTTTATAAAATTGGCTTAGAGTTAAGGGACTACCATCAAATTTAGTGTATCTCATTGACTTGCCACGATTGTACACGAGTTGTGTGTGAGAGTTGTGAGTATCATATAGAGGTCACTTGCGTGTGGGCTGATCTTCCGTGCGCATGCGTAGGAATAACTGTCAATAGATGCATGATTAGAAGACTTGACAGTTATCTATATTAAAACAGTGTGGTGGAAACGACACGTGTTTGTGTGTCATGGTTACGACACACGTATAGTATCATTGGGGGGAGAGGACAACTACTAGCGTAGGGGCTACTTATTTTACACATTTGGGAGATAGTGTCTCGGATGAGCGCTACGTGTTACCCGGCCGATAGTGTCTCGGATGAGCGCTACTTGTTGGCCACTCTTTATTACATGCTTGAGACAGCCCCTGCGTAGAACGTTGTCCTCTAAATTGGAGTCCACATAGAATGGTTAGGAACCTTTACCCATGCATACTTTTCTATTGAGCTTTATTTATTCAGTTTATCGGCATGATATTATGACCATTCATACTCCCCCGTACCCTAATCAATACACAAGGATCCAGTCAAGTTACGTTAAGATTCGTGACTAAACTACTACCCGTATAGGGTGATTCATGAATTGATTCGTGAAGGCTCGGTGATCATGAGGGTACATGAGTCACTAGCGGATTCCCGAAGATTCATGATAATAGAAGCATAAGATACGTGATGTAAGTGAAACACACATGAGACAAAAGTATCTGATGCTCCCGAGACGGATAACATCTCATGAAGGGATCCATATAGTACTAATCCGTGTTACCAACGTGTCAGCATCAAGTAAGATAATCTAAAGCAGGAAATATAATCCTAAACATGATATGAAATGATCAGAGAATGTACTCGCCTGATAACCTGAACAGCTGATAAGTATAGGGGGTCCAACTGAAGCCACAGAGTCCTATTTAAAGCAACAAAGGTTACAAGGTGTTCAAGTTGTAATAAATAAATCTCTACAAGCAATCTATATTATCCTAGGTTCTTCTAAGTCAAACAGCTCTAGGTCAACTCTGGCCAATATCTAGTCAAACTAGGTCAAGTGTTGACTTACAGTTGACTTTGGATCAACTGGTCAACTCTGGTCAAACAGGGTCAATTCTAGTCTAATTATTAAAGATATAACGTGTACTTCGTTATTCATACGTCGAAACTTACGACACATAAATCGAGATAAGAAGATCAACGGTAAAGTTGATAATCTTATTATAGTGATCCACGTGTACATCTTGTCAATTTCAGCGATGTGAGATCACTTGAATTGACTGAGCTCAGTTTCGTTGTACCAATTCCGAAATACGAACATTATAAGAATTAATTATTAATTAATTATAAAAAGGTTAACTTTGAGAATTTATCAACAAACATTGTCGGATGATAAAATAAACATCGCCAACGTGTCAAGAATGGTCAAATTAGCAAGGATAGTCTCCCCATCGGTCCAATTTGGACACAAGGACAAAAAGGTAATTTTGGATCAAAACGGTATCCGTGTCGGAGCCATTTTGTACCAAAAATGTGCAAGAAAACAAGTCTATAAAATATAGCAAATTATATGTCCACGAAACCAGAATGACGATACAAATCCAACGGTATCTTCAGAATTGGATTCCGTTGACCCGATCTCAATATAGTCCGTTGACCAGAACTTGGAATTCTAGTTTACACGAAAATACGTGCCGGAGCCAAAGTTCTCAAAACTCAGCAAACTACATGTCAACGAGTCCAGAATGACGATACGAACTCAACGGTATATCCGGAATTGGATTCCGATGAGCCGATCTCAAAATGACCCGTTGATCCGGATATTGGTATCCGACTTGCACCGAAATGCGTGCCAGATCTAATGTCCACCAAAACCTAGCAAATTATATGTAAACGAGTCCAGAATGACGATACGAACTCAAAGGTATATCCGAAATTGGATTCCGATGAGCCGTCGTCAAAAAGTCCCGTTGACCCGGACTGTGGGACCCACTTTGCACCGAAAAACGTGTCAGGGCCCACGTCCTCCAAATCTAACAAATTTTATATGAAAACATGCCAGAACGATGCCACGAATCTACTGGTGGTGTAAGAAATGAAATCTGGAGTCCCGTGTTCAAAAATAGAATTTTACAAGTTGGAATTTACGAATTCGGACGACCAACTTTGGCGTCGAATTCAACTAATCAAACAAGTTCACAATGAAACGAAACTGGAGGAGTAGTAAGAGGGTTATACCAGCTTCGCACAGGAACTAGTACCATGCCAAACGGAGCTGCGGTGGAGGAGATACAAGCTGACGAAGTTGGTCCCGCAAAATTGTCCAAATTTAATACAATTTAAACGGTCAACTTGGTGGTCAGTTTTGATGTATCAAACGAGAAAATCAACGGACGAAAATTGACAGGAGTGAAGGTGGATATACAGAGATTGTGAAGGAACAAAGAAATCGCCGATCCAACGGTCGGATTTCCGGGAAAACGTGCGCGAAGTCGCTGCGACGGAACGTAAAATCTGGATCGATCCCGCGTGCGTCACGACGGAACTTCGTGGAAACGCACGAATCGCCTCGACGGCGCGTCCCGGAGGACGGTGGCCGCCAGGGGACTGCTCCCCGGAGTGGGGCACACCCGCAGGAGGGGGGGGGGGGTCGCCGGAGCCACGGCGATCGGCACGGCGGCGGCCAGCGCTGTACGCGCGCGCGCGGCCGGCCTTCTGCTGCTGCAGCTGCTGTTGCGCTGCTGCCGTACGCAGCTAAGCGCGGGGCTGGCCTGGCCGAGCACGGCGACGGCGTGGGCGGTGGCGCACGGCCATGGCGGCGGCCGTACGGGCTATGGGTGGCTCGATGGTCGCCGGATAAGGTGGTAGTGGTGGAGGTTGCTATGGGTTGATGGTGGTGGTTGTTATGTGGAGAAGAAGGAGGAGAGAAGGAGGAGTCGACGGCGGCGGAGGCCAGTGGACGGCGGAGCTCCGGCCATGGGGCTCGGCAAGGTGGAGGCTCGGCTGAGAAGGGTTCGGGTGTGTGTGTTGTTTGCTGTTGGTGTTATGGTGGTGGTGTTTTGTATGGGAAGGAAAAAATAGTGAGAGAGATAAAGAGATGTAATAATTGTGAGAGAGGGAGGAGAGAGAAAAGCCAATCCTAAAATTTAGGGCCGGCCTACGTGGGGGGAAAATTGTGTTGGCTGCTAGGTAGGAGATTGGTGGTTGGGATTACATGAGAGAATCCAAGGGCTAGAATTAAATATAGCTAAAATAGGTCATTCCAATAGGGATTTAAATCAACAGAATTTCCAATAAATATTAAAAATATGTACGATAAGAATTTAATATTTTTCAAGGATAATGAGGCTGAGGGTGATGGTGATGGAGAGTAACATGGAGCTGGGGTTGGGTTCAGTCAAGCCGGGTTGGATCAAAACCGGACATTGTGCAAAAAATCGAATAAAAATAGGTGTTGATGATCATGGGTAAATAAGTAGCACATGGGGATTCCAATAAATGGGACACAAGTGGCATGCGGATAGTAGGCTCAATGTGGGCCATGTCCATAATTGGGGCTGACAGGTTTTGGTCGACAGGGTACCCATAATTCAAGTTGGAAAATGAATGTGACACCGTGGGGTGAAATAAAATCGGGTCACGTGTCAGAAAAGTTGTACGAAGTAAATGGAGCACAAAATGGCGTGTCTGAGTGGGACACGAAGGTCATGGGTGACGAGCGTCTTGAGTATATCATGGACGATAAGTTGGTTTCAAGAAAATAATTGGTCTGGTGCTCCCAATTCAAAAGTCACGGTAACGTGATAAAAATGATCAAGAAAAAGAGTGAGAAAATTAATTAATAATCAAATGGTCTAAATCGACCCAAAGTTGTGCAAAGCAGAAAGAGCACAAGGGAACAAGTTTGAGTGGGACACTATATACCGTCATGAAGGTAATCATGTCCACTATAAAACTCGTGAAGAAGATTTCCAGAGTTGAACATCCCTGACACTCCAAATATCAAAGGCACGGAAAAGTACACTTACAGATAAATAAACAGAATAAATTATTTAATGAAACTAAACAATCAGAAAAAAAATAAAAAAAAATCAACCCAAAATTCAGGGTGCTCACATCCTACCCACCTTATAAAAATTTCGTCCTCGAAATTAAAATTCTTCATACTCCTTCTAGGTCAAACCCCCACAATCAAGTCCCAGAACTTAAATAAAACATACCATCAAAAAGGACGGCATACAGGGTCATGGCATACGGTGGTAGTGAAAGTCTCATCTAGGTATACTAGTCATGCTAAACCAAAACGGTCATAGGGTATCAAAACACATAAGCAATCTAGGGTGCTAAACTAGAAAAGATACAGAAATAACAAATCATTAAAACTGTAAGGCAGTCTACCATTCTACACGAAAACTGGTATCATCATATAAAGAATAAAGAAAGGTAACTACCAATTATCTATTAAGGGTTCAGAAAAATCAAAATCAAAAGTTAAGGAATGAAAGTCACTTACATGGAAATCCAATCACAATATGTATATATATAGAGGGTGTGTTAGAGAGGAAAAAGCTAGCATTATGTAAAGGTTATGTGGTTCGTGTGTGTATAGGTATATATGGACATGTTCATATGGTTAAATAGTAGGCATGGGTGTATGTGAAATATACATGAAGAGTATAGGAGGATTTGGGTTTCAAAACAACGGCTATCAAGTTACACTACTCATGGCATATTGGTTAAACAATCTACAGTACACAACCTATTTACTCATAACATGCATGGCTAACCATATACATATATATATATATATATATATATATATATGTAAAGAGGTAGAGATTTAGTTATGTATCTATATATATTATGACATGTACGCATAACTCTATATATGTCTATACAGGTATATGAACATAACATAGAGGGGAAGGGTTAAGTTTACATGGCAGTGTATACTAAGTTAGGGTGTGTGTGTCCTTGTACAGGGTATAGCTTAGTATTGAAAGGTTAAAACCGGTTTTAGTTCAGCATTTACATACAAAATCTGAAAATGAGCTAACATTTAAACCAGTGCAATATTAACATAATGCAATTTCAGAATCTAGGGCTTGAACATCACAACCAACTTAATGCTTCCAATACATCCTAACATGATAGAGAAGAAACCCTAACATACTATCCATACATTTAGCTATGCATACAGCTTAATATTACATATTAAATCTGAAATTGAACTAAACATTGGAAATTAATGTAAAAAAAATGTTAACATGTATTCAGTTTTAGAATTTAGAGAAATTTAACATCAACTAACCCAATGTTTATCACAACCTAACATGTAAGAATATGAAACCAAAATTTATACCCCTACATACCACAATGTATACAGCTCAAAACATTACATTTAAAACAACAAATTGAACTGAACATTGAAATCCAGTATTAAGGGTTAATATGCACACAGTCTTAGATTTAACAAATTCAAACACAAAACTCAACTAAAATTTTTGAATTGCAATCCTACGTATAATATACATGTGCAGTGATGTAAACATAATTAATAACATGAAAGCTATATTTGAATTACGAATTTAAACTGGAAAAAGCAGAGAACCAGAAATATTGGGGTTTTGACAATTTAAACATCAACAACATATTAATATGTATTTAGATAGGTGGGAGATCAAGTGTAGCATGCATACGTGTCAGGCAAAGAGTCTGTATCCACTATATATATATATATTCTCATGTCCCAATATAAAAAAAATCAAATTCTATATCAAGACCAACAATTAGATTCCTACCAAAATTGCAAAGTAGGTGATTGATGTAATCAAGACAGTTTTATTATTATTATCATTATTTAATACAATAATAGCAAGATGAAATAACAATGAAATCTATTCTGCTTATCTGTTTAAAGGAAGAACCATTTGAAACCATAGCTATAATATCAAATCCAAGATAAGGTCTATCAAAATTGTCGATTCATTGTATTAAGAAGGAATTCATAGTAAGAAGTTGCACAAGGTTCATAAAAATAGCTAAAGCTACTCCTAAGTTAAATAATGAGAAGCAAAACAAAACAAATAATAATTTCTTCCCCTTTTTTTTGAAGGACTGAAACAAAAGTAGAAAAAACATGTTCGAAAATATTTAAGGTTCAATCTGATAATCATATGCGCCTATCCACAATCATGGTACTCTAAATCCTCGTCATACTAGTAAGCAAGGCTACGATTATCACAGAGTCCTCGACTTAGGCACATACCTCTAGAATCATGGTATTTAACATTTTGCGATGCCGCTAGCTTGGCTGCGAAAATCTTAAATTCCCACACCCGAGAAATATATCCAAGTCAAACTATATGTCCTCACCATGCTGGCTAATGTGACTATAGAAGACTAGATTCCATAACTTAGATAACCTAGTCCATATAATTTCATCTTGACAAAAATTAAATTAAATCACAATGAATACCCAAAAATCAAATTTATCAACGAACATCAAGATTCAAAAATGAACAAAATCCTTCAAATCATATAAATACAAACTCGGATGCTACAGCTACCGTCAAGATTCAAAATTCAACAATCTTCCTTCAAAATCAATAAATACAAACTCAAATTCAACAATAATCCATCAAAATCAACTTCAACAACAGAAAATAAAGATAAATCAAATCAAGGAAAGAGAGTTTTCAAATCGAAGTTAAATAAGATTCTCAAGGGTCGTCCCAGGAATCTCTCAAGGGATCCTAACTGTGATTGAGTATTTTAAAAATATATCCTAATCCTACTGCAGGCTGTAGTGGTACTCTAGTTCGAATACCACTACATAAACTCGACCTGCATGGGCCACCACTAAAAATGTGTCACGACCCGCACCCTTGGGTTAGGGTACGAGAACGTAACAACGCCCAGCCTACGCCGCAGTTTCGGCGGTAGAACGCTGTCCTAGGTCTCATGCATCTAACAGTATAAGACTAAGCAGTTTATACTCCCCGAATGGGGGTGACATAGCAGATACAGTCTCAATCACAACTAAGGTAGAGCAAGATAAAAGATAGGTAAAACATAAAATCCAAAAGAGATACAGCAGATAGAAGCCTAAGTGTCTAAGATACACAACCCAAAAATACATCTCAAAGCTCAATACAGTAATCCATAAAATAAATACAACTCCAGACAACTAAAATTAGCTAACTAAACAACCTCTAATGTGTCTCCTCTAGGCTAGCAGGCAACCTCCAGGCTATCTGTAAAATTTATCAACAGGTCCAGTCAGGACAGGAGCGAGCACAATACATCTCAACAAGTCATAGCAGGAAAGGAAATGTAATCATGCTAGAGAATAAAATACAGGATCTGAAGAAATAGCATAATGTAAAAGAGAGACTGTAAGTAAATATCTATGATATATATAAAGAGAGACAGTGCTAGTGATTTAGAGTACAGACGAACATGTGAATGGCTTAGAACTGATTCATGACTACACTAAGAGTGATTCATGACTCCACTACTTTGGATATTTATTCACATGACCATTCATACTCTCCCGTACCCCAATCAATACACAAGGATCCAGTCAAGTTACGTTAAGATTCGTGACTAAACTACTATCCATATAGGGTGATTCATGAATTGATTCGTGAAGGCTCGGTGATCATGAGGGTACATGAGTCACTAGCTGATTCTCGAAGATTCATGATAATAGAAGCATAAGATACGTGATATAAGTAAAACACACATAAGACAAAAGTATCTGATGCTCCCGAGAGGGATAACATCTCATGAAGGGATCCATATAGTACTAATCCGTGTTACCAACGTGTCAGCATCAAGTAAGATAATCTAAAGCAGGAAATATAATCCTAAACATGATATGAAATGATCAGAGAATGTACTCGCCTGATAACCTGAACAGCTGATAAGTATAGGGGGTCCAACTGAAGCCACAGAGTCCTATTTAAAGCAACACAGGTTACAAGGTGTTCAAGTTGTAATAAATAAATCTCTACAAGCAATCTATATTATCCTAGGTTCTTCTAAGTCAAACAACTCTAGGTCAACTCCGGCCAATATCTAGTCAAACTAGGTCAAGTGTTGACTTACAGTTGTCATTGGGTCAACTGGTCAACTCTGGTCAAACATGGTCAATTCTAGTTTAATTATTAAAGATATAACGTGTACTTCGTTATTCGTACGTCGAAACTTACGACACCCAAATCGAGATAAGAAGATCAACGGTAAAGTTGATAATCTTATTATAGTGATCCACGTGTCCATCTTGTCAATTTCAGCGATGTGAGATCACTGGAATTGACTGAGCTCAGTTTCGTTGTACCAGTCCCGAAATACGAACATTATAAGAATTAATTATTAATTAATTATAAAAAGGTTAACTCAGAGAATTTATCAACAAACATTGTCGGACGATAAAATAAACATCGCCAACATGTCCAGAATGGTCAAATTAGCTAGGATAGCCTCCCCATCGGTCCAATTTGGACACAAGGGCAAAAAGGTAATTTCGGGTCAAAACGGTATCCGTATCGGAGCCGTTTTGTACCAAAAACGTGCAAGAAAACAAGTCTATAAAATATAGCAAATTATATGTCCACGAAACCAGAATGACGATACGAACCCAACGGTATCTTCAGAATTGGATTCCGTTGATTCGATCTCAATATGGTCCGTTGACCAGAACTTGGAATTCCGGTTTGCACGGAAATGCGTGCCGGAGCCAAAGTTCTCAAAACTCAGCAAACTACATGTTAACGAATCTAGAATGACGATACGAACTCAACGGTATATCCGGAATTGGATTCCGATGAGTCGATCTCAAAATGACCCGTTGATCCGGATATTGGTATCCGACTTGCACCGAAATGCGTGCCGAATCCAATGTCCACCAAAACCTAGCAATTTATATGTCAACGAGTCCAGAATGACGATACGAACTCAAAGGTATATCCGGAATTGGATTCCGATGTGCCGGCGTCAAAAAGTCCCGTTGACCCGGACTGTGGGACCCACTTTGTACCGAAAAACGTGCTAGGGCTCACGTCCTCCAAATATAACAAATTTTATATGAAAACATGCCAGAACGATGCCACAAATCTACTGGTAGTGTCAGAAATGAAATCTGGAGTCCCGTGTTCAAAAATAGAATTTTACAAGTTGGAATTTATGAATTCGGACGGCCAACTTTGGCGTTGAATTCAACCAATCAAACAAGCTCACAATGAAACGAAACTAGAGGGCTAGTAAGAGGGTTATACTAGATTCGCACAGGAACTGTAGCATGCCAAACGGAGCTGCGGTGGAGGAGATACAAGCTGACGAAGTTGGCCCTGCAAAACTGTCCAAATTTAATATAATTTAAACGGTCAACTTGGTGGCCAGTTTTGATGTACCAAACGATAAAATCAACGGACGAAAATTGACAGAAGTGAAGATGGATATACAGAGATTGTGACGGAGCAAAGAAATCGCAGATCCAACGGTCGGATTTCCGAAAAAATGCGCACGAAGTCGCTGCGACAGAACGCGAAATCTGGATCGATCCTGCACGCGTCACGACGGAACTTCGTGCGAAACGCACGAATCGCCTCGACGGTGCGTCCCGGAGGACGGTGGCCGCCAGGGGACTGCTCGTCGGAGTGGGACACACCCGCGGGGGGAGGGGGGGTCGCCGGAGCCACGGGGACCGGCGCGGCGGCGCCAAGCGCTGTACGTGCGCGCGCGCGACCGGCCATCTTCTGCCGCAGCTGCTGTTGCACTGCTGCCGTGCGCAGCTGAGCGCGGGGCCGGCCTGGCCGGGCACGGCGACGGCGTTGGCGGTGGTGCGCGGCCATGGCGGCGGCCGTGCGGGCTATGGGTGGCTCGATGGTCGCCGGATAAGGTGGTAGTGGTGGAGGTTGCTATGGGTTGATGGTGGTGGTTGTTATATGGAGAAGAAGGAGGAGGGAAGGAGGAGTCGACGGCGGCGGAGGCTAGTGGTCGGCGGAGCTTCGGCCATGGGGCTCGACAAGGTGGAGGCTCGGCTGAAAAGGGTTCGGGTGTGTGTGTTGTTTGCTGTTGGTGTTATGGTGGTGGTGTTTTGTATGTGAAGGAAAAAATAGTGAGAGAGAGAAAGAGATGTAATAATTGTGAGAGAGGAAGGAGAGAGAAAAGCCAATCCTAAAATTTAGGGTCGGCCTACGTAGGGGTAAAATTGTGTTGGCTGCTAGGGAAGAGATTGGTGGTTGGGATTACATGAGAGAATCCAAGGGCTAGAATTAAATATAGCTAAAATAGGTCATTCCAATAGGGATTTAAATCAACAGAATTTCCAATAAATATTAAAAATAGGTAGGATAAGAATTTGATATTTTTCAAGGATAATGAGGCTGAGGGTGATGGTGATGGAGAGTAACATGGAGCTGGGGTTGGGTTCAGTCAATCCGGGTTGGATCAAAACCGGACATTGTGCAAAAAATCGAATAAAAATAGGTGTTGATGATCATGGGTAAATAAGTAGCACATGGGAATTCCAATAAATGGGACACAAGTGGCATGCGGATAGTAGGCTCAATGTGGGCCATGTCCATAATTAGGGCTGACAGGTTTTGGTCGACAGGGTACCCACAATTCAAGTTGGAAAATAAATGTGACACCGTGGGGTGAAATAAAATCGGGTCACGTGTCAGAAAAGTTGTGCGAAGCAAATGGAGCACAAAATGGCGTGTCTGAGTGGGACACGAAGGTAATGGGTGACGAGCGTCTTGAGTAGATCATGGATGATAAGTTGGTTTCAAGAAAATAACTGGTATGGTGCTCCCAATTCAAAAGTCACGGTAACGTGATAAAAATGATCAAGGAAAAGAGTGAGAAAATTAATTAATAATCAAATGGTCTAAATCGACCCGAAGTTGTGCGAAGCAGAAAGAGCACAAGGGAACAAGTTTGAGTGGGACACTATATACCGTCATGAAGGTAATCCTGTCCACTACAAAACTCGTGAAGAAGAATTCCAGATTTGAACATCCCTGACACTCCAAATATCAAAGGCACGAAAAAGTACACTTACAGATAAATAAACAGAATAAATTATTTAATGAAACTAAACAATCAGAAAAATAAAAAATAAAAAAAAATCAACCCGAAATTCAGGGTGCTCACATCCTACCCACCTTATAAAAATTTCGTCCTCGAAATTAAAATTGTTCATACTCCTTCTAGGTCAAACCCCCACAATCAAGTCCCAGAACTTAAATAAAACATACCATCAAAAAGGACGGCATACAGGGTCATGGCATACGGTGGTACTGAAAGTCTTATCTAGGTATACTAGTCATGCTAAACCAAAACGGTCATAGGGTATCAAAACACACAAGCAATCTAGGGTGCTAAACTAGAAAAGATACAGAAATAACAAATCATTAAAACTGTAAGGCAGTCTACCATTCTACACGAAAACTGGTATCATCATATAAAGAATAAAGAAAGGTAACTACCAATTATCTATAAAGGGTTCAGAAAAATCAAAATCAAAAGTTAAGGAATGAAAGTCACTTACATGGAAATCCAATCACAATATGTATATATAGAGAGGGTATGTTAGAGAGGAAAAAGCTAGCATTATGTAAAGGTTATGTGGTTCGTGTGTGTATGGGTATATATGGACATGTTCATATGGTTAAATATTTGTCATGGGTGTATGTGAAATATACATGAAGAGTATAGGAGGATTTGGGTTTCAAAACAACGGCTATCAAGTTACACTACTCATGGCATATTGGTTAAACAATCTACAGTACACAACCTATTTACTCATAACATGCATGGCTAACCATATACATATATATATATATATATATATGTAAAGAGGTAGAGATTAAGTTATGTATCTATATATATTATAACATGTACGCATAACTCTATATATGTCTATACAGGTATATGAACATAACATAGAGAGGAAGGGTTAAGTTTATATGGCAGTGTATACTAAGTTAGGGTGTGTGTGTCCTTGTACAGGGTATAACTTAGTATTGAAAGGTTAAAACCGGTTTTAGTTCAGCATTTACATACAAAATCTGAAAATGAGCTAACATTTAAACCAGTGCAATATTAACATAATGTAATTTCAGAATCTAGGGCTTGAACATCACAACCAACTTAATGCTTCCAATACATCCTAACATGATAGAGAAGAAACCCTAACATACTATCCATACATTTAGCCATGCATACAGCTCAATATTACATATTAAATCTGAAATTGAACTAAACATTGGAAATTAATATAAAAAAATGTTAACATGTATTCAGTTTTAGAATTTGGAGAAATTTAACATCAACTAACCCAATGTTTATCACAACCTAACATGTAAGAATATGAAACCTAAATTTATACCCCTACATACCACAATGTATATAGCTTAAAACATTACATTTAAAACAACAAATTGAACTGAACATTGAAATCCAGTATTAATGGTTAATATGCACACAGTCTTAGATTTGACAAATTCAAACACAAAACTCAACTAAAATTTTTGAATTGCAACCCTACGTATAATATACATGTGTAGTGATGTAAACATAATTAATAACATGAAATCTATATTTGAATTACGAATTTAAACTGGAAAAAGCAGAGAACCAGAAATATTGGGATTTTGACAATTTAAACATCAACAACATATTAATATGTATTTAGATAGGTGGGAGATCAAGTGTAGCATGCATACGTGTCAGGCAAAGAGTCTGTGTCCACTATATATATATATTCTCATGTCCCAATATAAAAAAAATCAAATTCTACATCAAGACCAACATTTAGATTCCTACCAAAATTGCAAAGTAGGTGATTGATGTAATCAAGACGGTTTTATTATTATTATCATTATTTAATACAATAATAACAAGATAAAATAACAATGAAATCTATTCTGCTTATCTGTTTAAAGGAAGAACCATTTGAAACCATAGCTATAATATCAAATCCAAGATAAGGTCTATCAAAATTGTCGATTCATTGTATTAAGAAGGAATTCATAGTAAGAAGTTGCACAAGGTTCATAAAAATAGCTAAAGCTACTCCTAAGTTAAATAATGAGAAGCAAAACAAAACAAATAATAATTTCTTCTCCTTTTTTTTTGAAGGACTGAAACAAAAGTAGAGAAAATATGTTCAAAAATATTTAAGGTTCAATCTGATAATCATATGCGCCTATCCACAATCATGGTACTCTAAATCCTCGTCATACTAGTAAGCAAGACTACGATAATCACAAAGTCCTCGACTTAGGCACATACCTCTAGAATCATGGTATTTAACATTTTTGCGATGCCGCTAGCTTGGCTGCGAAAACCTTAAATTTCCACACCCGAGAAATATATCCAAGTCAGACTATATGTCCTCACCATGCTGGCTAATGTGACTATAGAAGACTAGATTCCATAACTTAGATGACCTAGCTCATATAATTTTATCTTGACAAAAATTAAATTAAATCACAATGAATACCCAAAAATCAAATTTATCAACGAAAATCAAGATTAAAAAATGAACAAAAATCCTTCAAATCATATAAATACAAACTCGGATGCTACAACTACCATCAAAATTTAACAATCTTCCTTCAAAATCAATAAATACAAACTCAAATTCAACAATAATCCATCAAAATCAAATTCAACAACAGAAAATAAAGATAAATCAAATCAAGGAAAGAGAGTTTTCAAATCGAAGTTAAATAAGATTCTCAAGGGTCGTCCCAGGAATCTCTCAAGGGATCCTAACTGTGATTGAGTATTTTTAAAATATATCCTAATCCTACTGCAGGCTGTAGTGGTACTCTAGTTCGAATACCACTACATAAACTCGACCTGCATGGGCCACCACTAAAAATGTGTCATGACCCGCACCCTTGGGTTAGGGTACGAGAACGTAACAACGCCCAGCCTACGCCGCAGTGTCGGCGGTAGAACGCTATCCTAGGTCTCATGCATCTAACAGTATAAGGCTAAGCAGTTTATACTCCCCGAATGGGGGTAACATAGCAGATACAGTCTCAATCACAACTAAGGTAGAGCAAGATAAAAGATAGGTAAAACATGAAATCCAAAAGAGATACAGCAGATAGAAGCCTAAGTGTCTAAGATACACAACCCAGAAATACATCTCAATGCTCAATACAGTAATCCGTAAAATAAATACAACTCGAGACAACTGAAATTAGCTAACTAAACAACCTCTAATGTGTCTCCTCTAGGCTAGCAGGCAACCACCAGGCTATCTGTAAAATTTATCAACAGGTCCAGTCAGGACAGGAGCGAGCACAATACATCTCAACAAGTTATAGCAGGAAAGGAAATATAATCATGCTAGAGAATAAAATACAGGATCTGAAGAAATAGCATAATGTAAAAAAGAGACTGTAAGTAAATATCTATGATATATATAAAGAGAGACAGTGCTAGTGATTTAGAGTACAGACGAACATGTGAATGGCTTAGGACTGATTCATGACTACACTAAGAGTGATTCATGACTACACTACTTTGGATATTTATTCATATGACCATTCAAACTCCCCCATACCCCAATCAATACACAAGGATCCAGTCAAGTTACGTTAAGATTCGTGACTAAACTACTACCCGTATAGGGTGATTCATGAATTGATTCGTGAAGGCTCGGTGATCATGAGGGTACATGAGTCACTAGCTGATTCCCGAAGATTTATGATAATAGAAGCATAAGATACGTGATGTAAGTAAAACACACATGAGACAAAAGTATCTGATGCTCCCGAGAGGGATAACATCTCATGAAGGGATCCATATAGTACTAATCCGTGTTACCAACGTGTCAGCATCAAGTAAGATAATCTAAAGCAGAAAATATAATCCTAAACATGATATAAAATGATCAGAGAATGTACTCGCCTGATAACCTGAACAGCTGATAAGTATAGGGGGTCCAACTGAAGCCACAGAGTCCTATTTAAAGCAACACAGGTTACAAGGTGTTCAAGTTATAATAAATAAATCTCTACAAGCAATCTATATTATCCTAGGTTCTTCTAAATCAAACAACTCTAGGTCAACTCCGACCAATATCTAGTCAAACTAGGTCAAGTGTTGACTTACAGTTGACTTTGGGTCAACTGGTCAACTCTGGTCAAACAGGGTCAATTCTAGTCTAATTATTAAAGATATAACGTGTACTTCGTTATTCGTACGTCAAAACTTACGACACACAAATCGAGATAAGAAGATCAACGGTAAAGTTGATAATCTTATTATAGTGATCCACGTGTCCATCTTGTCAAATGAGATCACTGGAATTGACTGAGCTCAGTTTCATTGTACCAATCCCAAAATACGAACATTATAAGAATTAATTATTAATTAATTATAAAAAGGTTAACTCAGAGAATTTATCAACAAACATTGTCGGACGAAAAAATAAATATCGCCAACGTGTCCAGAATGGTCAAATTAGCTAAGATAGCCTCTCCATCGGTCCAATTTGGACACAAGGGCAAAAAGGTAATTTCGGGTCAAAACGGTATCCGTGTCGGAGCCGTTTTGCACCGAAAATGTGCAAGAAAATAAGTCTATAAAATATAGCAAATTATATGTCCACGAAACCAGAATGACGATACGAACCCAACGGTATCTTCGGAATTGGATTCCGTTGACCCGATCTCAATATGGTCCGTTGACCAGAACTTGGAATTCTGGTTTGCACGGAAATGCGTGCCGGAGCCAAAGTTCTCAAAACTCAGTAAACTATATGTCAACGAGTCCATAATGACGATACGAACTCAATGGTATATCCGGAATTGGATTTCGATGAGCCGATCTCAAAATGACCCGTTGATCAGGATATTGGTATCCGACTTGCACCGAAATGCGTGCCGAATCCAATGTCCACCAAAACCTAGCAAATTATATGTCAACGAGTCTAGAATGACGATACGAACTCAACGGTATATCCAGAATTTGATTCCGATGAGTCGGCGTCAAAAAGTCCTGTTGACCCGGACTGTGGGACCCACTTTGTACCAAAAAATGTGCCAGAGCCCACGTCCTCCAAATCTAACAAATTTTATATGAAAACATGCCAAAACGATGCCACGAATCTACTGGTGGTGTCAGAAATGAAATCTGGAGTCCCGTGTTCAAAAATGGAATTTTACAAGTTGGAATTTACGAATTCGGACGGCCAACTTTGGCGTCGAATTCAACCAATCAAACAAGCTCACAATGAAACGAAACTGGAGGGGTAGTAAGAGGGTCATACCAGCTTCACACAGGAACTGGTAGCACGCCAAACGGAGCTGCGGTGGAGGAGATACAAGCTGACGAAGTTGGCCCCACGAAACTGTCAAAATTTAATATAATTTAAACGGTCAACTTGGTGGCCTATTTTGATGTATAAAATGATAAAATCAACGGACGAAAATTGACTGGAGTGAAGGTGGATATACAGAGATTGTGACGGAGCGAAGAAATCGCCGATCCAACGGTCGGATTTCCGAGAAAATGCGTGCAAAGTTGCTGCGACGGAACGCAAAATCTGGATCGATCCCGCGCGCGTCACGACGGAACTTCGTACGAAACGCACGAATCGCCTCGACGGCGCATCCCGGAGGACGGTGGCCGCCAGGGGACTGCTCATCGGAGTGGGGCGCACCCGCGGAGGGGTCGCCGGAGCCACGACGACCGGCCCAACGACGACCAGCGCTGTACGCGCGCGCGCGCGGCCAGCCATTTGCTGCCGTAGCTGCTGTTGTGCTGCTGCCGTGGGCGATGGCACGCGGCCATGGTGGCGGCCGTGCGGGCTATGGGTGGCTCGATGGTCGCCGGATAAGGTGGTAGTGGTGGAGGTTGTTATGGGTTGATGGTGGTGGTTGTTATATGGAGAAGAAGGAGGAGGGAAGGAGGAGTCGACGGCGGCGGAGGCCAGTGGCCGGCGGAGCTCCGGCTATGGGGCTCAGCAAGGTGGATGCTCAGCTGAGAAGGGTTCGGGTGTGTGTGTTGTTTGCTGTTGGTGTTATGGTGGTGGTGTTTTGTATGGAAAGGAAAAAATAGTGAGAGAGAGAAAGAGATGTAATAATTGTGAGAGAGGGAGGAGAGAGAAAAGCCAATCCTAAAATTTAGGGCCGGCCTACGTGGTGGGAAAATTGTGTTGGCTGCTAGGAAGGAGATTGGTGGTTGGGATTACATGAGAGAATCCAAGGGCTAGAATTAAATATAGCTAAAATAGGTCATTCCAATAGGGATTTAAATCAACAGAATTTCCAATAAATGTTAAAAATAGGTAGGATAAGAATTTGATATTTTTTAAGGATAATGAGGCTGAGGGTGATGGTGATGGAGAGTAACATGGAGCTGGGGTTGGGTTCAGTCAAGCCGGGTTGGATCAAAATCGGACATTGTGCAAAAAATCGAATAAAAATAGGTGTTGATAATTATGGGTAAATAAGTAGCACATGGGGATTCCAATAAATGGGACACAAGTGGCATGCGGATAGTAGGCTCAATGTGGGCCATGTCCATAATTGGGGCTGACAGGTTTTGGTCGACATGGTACCCACAATTCAAGTTGGAAAATG
Source organism: Iris pallida (assembly GCA_029216955.1). Classification (NCBI taxonomy): domain Eukaryota; kingdom Viridiplantae; phylum Streptophyta; class Magnoliopsida; order Asparagales; family Iridaceae; genus Iris; species Iris pallida. Next base: position 6,977,639 of record JANAVB010020797.1, read on the forward strand.
AATGTGACACCGTAGGGTGAAATAAAATCGGGTCACATGTCAGGAAAGTTGTGCGAAGCAAATGGAGCACAAAATGGCATGTCTGAGTGGGACATGAAGGTCATGGGTGACGAGCGTCTCGAGTAGATCATGGATGATAAGTTGGTTTCAAGAAAATAACTGGTCTGGTGCTCCCAATTCAAAAGTCACGGTAACGTGCTAAAAATGATCAAGGAAAAGAGTAGAAAAATTAATTAATAATCAAATGGTCTAAATCGACCCGAAGTTGTGCGAAGCAGAAAGAGCACAAGGGAACAAGTTTGAGTGGGACACTATATACCGTCATGAAGGTAATTCTGTCCACTACAAAACTCGTGAAGAAGATTTCCAGAGTTGAACATCCCTGACACTCCAAATATCAAAGGTACGAAAAAGTACACTTACAGATAAATAAACAGAATAAATTATTTAATGAAACTAAACAATCAAAAAAAAATAAACCCGAAATTCAGGCTGCTCACATCAGGGGCTCCATAGGTGGAGCAGAACGTGGAGTCGTTGGCGTACTAGCGACCCCCAGTTTGGTTCTCGGAGATGGATAGGGAGTTGTGGGCTGGCTAGCAGTCCTCGGCTTAGCGCTCGGCTGCCGATTCATTCTGGAAAGGCAAATCGTCATCGGCTTGATGGAGGGATTGAGCTCCTCTGTTTGTTGCTGGCTAGCTCTAGGCAGCCTGATTGTCAGTGGCTCTGTCGTAGGTCTTGTCGCTTGGCCAGACCTTGGCAGTTGGATTATCATCTGCCCCTCTTGTGCAGAGAGGCTGATTGCATCCTTACGTAGAGTGGCTGTAAGTGGTACAGTTCTGTCAGGTTTACGGGCTTGGAGGTGGATCGTCAGAGGTTCTTCCGATCCAGTTGCCGCTTCAGTTGGAGATTGAGTATGTTCTTCGACAAAGTACCTTTTCGACTTCACTTACAAGCATGAGTCGGAGTAGTAGGATTCGACCCCTTTAAAGGGATCAATGTCAGCAAATTCTGTCCTCACGAAGCCGTACTTATCGACGTACTTGAAGCACTGGTGCAGTGTGGAAGACACGATCATGTAATCGTGTATCCAAGGATGCCCCAGGAGAATATTGTAGGACGTGTCCGCATCTATGACATAACAGGTCACTTCTGACTGAAGGTCGCCGATTTGGCACTTCAGGCGAATCTTCCCGATCGGATAGCTTCTACCTGAATTGAAACCGCTGATGGCAGTACTTGTCGGTGTCAGGCGATGCACTGAGATGCGCAGATGGTGTAGCAGGCTCTTTGGGATGATGCTTATGGAAGAATCGGGATCAATATGCATCCGATCCACCTTGATGTCGCCAACATATCCAGTATAATACAGAGGGCGATCGTGGAGGTTGGTCTTGATAAGCATATCCTGCGGAGTGAAGACAATGTTGGGCATTGCGCCTGTACAAGCGCAGTCCTGGAGATCTGCAGGCGAGCTCTCCTAATTGAGATTGGACTGAGCCAGATATGCGTCGACATTCTGGAGTGCCTCGCTCAGTACGATGCAAACATCTTTGGAGAAGCTCAGGAGCTCGTATAGCGACAATTTGGCCGGTGTGTTAGCCAATTGTGCCAAGATGACAAAGTTGTAGGGTCTCTTCAGCCCATAAGGCGTATCTTTTCGGAGCGGTTTGTCAAAGCGAGTCTCCTTCGGCCTAGGTTTGTCGATCGTCGGAGGCTGAGAAGGTCCTGGAGCATCAGCCGTAGCCGGGTGATGATCTTCAGCCGAGTTACCCGATAGAGGTTGGGTTTGTTCGCCGGATCGGGTAACAACATCCGTAGCTTCTTCGACCTCTGCCGAGATTGTGCGGCATGATTTGACTTTCCCACTCTTCTTTTTGCTGGTGGAGGGTGGTGCGGACTGAGTCACTTTAGGTACCAAGTTCAGATGGACCCACATGACCTTCCCTCGTGATGTGGTAAGGGGCACTAGACCAGCAGCCTGGTCTCGGAGAGGTGGAAGGTTAGCGACCTTCATCTTTGCTCTGGGGATGGACACTACTCCATCTTGAGTCTTTGTCGGAGGGAACCTGCCGAATTGTACTGACACCATATTGGCTGCCACAGTCACCTCTTCGAAATCAATGGCCAGGGCCTTAGAATCGATGAGATGATAGATGTATCGCTTCAGTTGGAAGCAATCTTGCGTGGCATGGTGGACATAGCGATGGTAGTGGCAGTACTTGGGGCTCTCCATCTCTGCAGGCCGAGGTTCATGCCTTGAAGGACGGAGTTGAATTCGACCTCCTTGTATGAGCATGTCCAAGATGGGCTTGACATGGCTGTCCTCGAAGGAGTAGGTCATCTGAGTCTACTACTTTTTTGTCGGCTTTAATTCAGGCTTCTGGGCTGTGTCGGCTACCATAGCCTGCTTGCCCTTGTTGTCTCGGTTGTTGGAGAAATTATCGCCGTTGTTGTTGTTGGTAGTAGGGCGTTTACCCTTGTCCTCTCCCTCTGAGATTTACAGTCGCAATTGGCGAGCTTTCTTCAACTTGTCTTCTGCGCCAGTGGCACAGATGATGAACGTCTTCCAGTCCTTGAATTGACTCTCGCCCATCCAGAGGCTGATTGTGGGGAGCAGCCTCTTTTGGCAAATTTCAATCAGGGAGAAATCAGGGTTACCGGAAGGTAACTTCATCGCGGTTTGGCAAAATTGCTCAATATAGTTTCTTGTCAGCTCATTTTCTCCTTGAACAACATCCATGAGGGTGGACATAGTCACGTCTTACCCTACTTCGTAGAACCTCTCCAGGAAAATACGTTTAAAGTCGGCGAAGGAATGGATGTAGTTGTCGGGCAAGTTGCGGTACCAGTCGAAGGCGACCCCTTCCAATGCTCCAATGAACAACTGCGTAAGGATGGCATCATCATGAGGCAGATGGTAGGTTGTGACTTCGAAGTAGGTGATGTACCCGCTTGCAGATGTCTTCCTATAATATGGATTGATGTTGAATGGTTTATATCTTAGTGGAAAGGGAACATCTCTCCATGCAGCCGAAAACGGTTGTCGTATCCTGAGGTCCTGACAAGTTTCTCGGGCGTGGAACATGGCCCAGAGCTCCTGGACCTCTCGTCTTGCCTCCCTGACCTCGTCTGCAGCAGTGGAAGTCGATATTGTCGGAGGATTGTCGCCCGGGTTTGGTGCAGCCGAGTTTGAGTCCGTATTGACCGCAGAACCCAAGCTTGTTTGGCCAGGCGTCCTTCCTTACAGAGTTGGAAGGGCCGCTTTGATCTCGTCCACAGACTTGACCAAGGCATGCAGTATGGCCTCCAGAGTGTCGATGCGTTGGCGATCACTGGGATCCTCTTGGTTGCTGTCCGTCAAGAACATCGTCCTCACATGAGGAGAGATAGAAGGAACGGTTGAGGACGTGCCCTCTGAGTTATACCCTTGTACAGAGAAGTCGTCAGGGTATGTGGGAATGTTCTCCTATGGTTCGGACTCAGAAGGAGTGGTACCCCCAGCTTCAGAGCTTGCCTTATCTTGGGAGTTGTGGACGTCCTCGGGGTTGTCGGAACCTGCTGCATCTGTTGGGGGAACTGTTTTCCCTGGATTATCTTCTTGGAATACCGGATTGTCGTAGATGTTCGAAGGAGTGCTACCCCCGACTCCAGTGCCTCCCAGAAATATGGACGACGAATCTCCAAGTGTGGCAGATTTCGTCTTTGAGTGAGTACCTTGGAAAACTCCTCCTGTAACTGTCGTAGACAACCGCTTAGAAGAGAGTTTCTTGGTTGAGATTTTTGGGCTGGAGACATTTATTTTCTTCCCTTTCACACCGCCAAGGATCTTCTGAGCAGAATTGTAGGAGGCGACGAGAAGCGCTTCATCTTCTAAGCTTGGGTGTTACAGTCGTTGGAAGACGGATCGCTGGTCCTCTTGTGTGGCCGCCTTGCTGCAGCAGCAGTTGGCAATGACTTGAGTGCAGTGATGTCCACAAAAGGATTCTTTGTACACCAAGTTTTTGTCTCTTTTCTTGCGTTTGTGAAGAATCACGTTGCAAGTCACTCGTTTTGTGGGCCCGGGAGTCCTGAGCACATGAGTGTGTTGGCATCCTGCCTGCTCCATGATATGGGGGTAGTATGAGTACTTGCCCCTGATCATTGTTGGGAGATTCTTGATAACTATCCCGTTCGTTGGCCGCCGGGGGCTGGACACGGATAGTTTTATACAACTTTCTATCAGGGGCCCGCGTAATAGTCAGCGGGATACCCTGATAGTCAGAAGTTGGGGCAGCTGACTGAGCTCGACGAGCCCGCGCTGTCCTAAACTTCTTCCCTCTAGCACACGAGAGTGCATAGTAGGAAGAGTCCAAGTGGTACGTCACAGAGTTTGGCACAACCTCCTGAGAGCCTCTAAGGTCAGGACCGCATGAGAGGCGGTTAAAGACTGACCGTGAGCCGCATGGAGCAGATGGTATGCGGCTGGGATTGGTGGCCGTGCAGGCTGTCTGCATGCGTCTGGCATGTGTAGCCGCATGAACCTTCTGTATGCGGCTAGCAGCAGTGGCCGCATAAGGAGTTTGCATGCAGCTGGCAGTCGTGGCCGTATGAGCCTCCTTCATATGGCTGGAAGTTTTGGCCGCATGAGCCTTCTGTATGCGGTTGGCTTTTGTGGTCGCATGAGTCTTCATGTGGCTGGCACCCTTATGCGGCTTCTTCTTGGACCGCACAGAGTTCCTTTTTGATCCTGCAAGTCCAGCATCGTAGTGTTTTCCTCTGCCAGACTTGGGGACAGCAGAGTCCTCTATGGTCTGAAGTGGGGCCGCATGAGAGTCTTCTCCGTCATTTTGGGTAGCAGGGAGCCTTTCCTCCAGAGCTTGGGGAGGAGCAAATGATTTGGGCCTCCACTCCCTGCGAGCCTTCTTCGTATGGGCTCGCTTCTGGACCAGGCCAGCGCTCCTGTCGGAGAGCATTTCTTCAAATGCCTGCTGGTCGAAGTGGACGACCAGCATCTGTTGAGTGGAGCCAAGTTTGGCTGTATCCGATTGCGTCACCAACTCCTCAGCCGTAGAGAAGTTTGTCCCCAGCAGAGTCGCCATCGTGTTTGCCATTGATTATAAAAGAACAGAACAGTTTTATGGGAGGACTGGACTTTTACTTCACAACACAAACTCGCTCGTACAAAGAAAGCCTAGGGACGAAAACCTAGGTACAACAATCTAAGTACAATTGTTTAGTTTTTTCTGGGGGGTGACGGTAGAGGCTCGGGAGAGTGCTATCAACTCTGCCTTACTCCTTGGACGATCGGACGTAGCCTTGGCTCTGATGAAAAAATGCTCTCAGGATGTGTGAAGGAATTCTTCTGGGCGCCGTCGCTCTCTTTGTGCGTGTCCTATCTCTCTCCTCTCGTGTCTCTTTGTAAGGGAATGGCACCTTGCTATTTATAGGAGTGGAATATGATAAGTAGGGTTTACAATGATTGCTCCTTGAAAAGTAGGCGATTAGGGATTGGTTACGATTTGCCTTGATCTTGTTTGTTGGAAATTAATCTGGACCGTCAATATTGATTGTAACAAATCTGGGCAGTTAATGTTGATTGCACCAAATCTGCATGGGCAATTAATGTTGATTGCAACAAATCTGCATGGGCAGTTAATGTTGATTGCAACAAATCTGCGTCGTGATGATTTACTGATATCAGCAAATCCGAGTGAATAAACCTTGGTCAATCTTCTGCCACGTGTCCCAACTGCCTGTTATGTCGATTGCCATAAATCTGGATTATTGGAATTTGATCAACTCCTGCCACGTATCCTAACTGCTGCGAGCCGCATGGAGGACTGTCATAGTTGGGTCGCATAAGTGTGGCCTCGTGTCAAAGCCGCATAAGGGTGGCCTTATCTGAACCGCATGGAAGTCCTTTAATCTGAGCCGCATGAGGATGGCCCCCATGATCCGAGCCGCATGGGAGTAGTAGCCACATGGGGGTAGCCCCCAACCGAACCGCATAAGGGTGGCCACGTGTTAGAGCCGCATGGGTGTGGCTTCCCAAAATCAGAGCCGCATGAGGGTGGCCCCTACGATCCGAGCCGCATGGGAGTAGCAGCCGCATGGGAGTGGCTGCCGCATGAAGGATAGTAGCCGCATAGGGAGCTTCAGAATTGGTGGATTATGCCAGCTATAAAGATTTTCTTCGTTTTCCTAGGAGCGCACCATCATGTCAGAGTCATCATTGCAGCTTTATGTCAGAGCTGTCAATTTACCTTTATGTCAGAGCTGCCGTGTTACGTCAGAGCATTAAATGAGGCCGATGCTTGATGGCCAGCTGTAGAGGCAAACCGCATAGGGCCACGTGGCTTTTACCCGAGCTGCATAGAGCTATTGGGGATTTCTGAGCCGCATGAGGCTCTGAAGGACTTTTGAGCCGCATGAAGCTCTAAAGGACTCTTGAGCCGCATGAAGCTTTAAGAGATTCTTTGAACCGCATGAGACTCCCTCTGTTTTGGGCCGTATGGACTTTCTTTTTCTTTTCCATGCTTCTACAGCAGCAGGATAATTATAATGATTATAGTGACTGCGTGCAGCAGCATGATGATGATAATGATTACGTGTATGTGTCTTACGTGCTGCATGTGAATAGGTGTACATGAAAGCATGATTTTATATAGCATGTGGATAAGTGTTCTTGTGGTGACGTGCTTTTTTGTGTTGAGTAGGCACGAGTTTGTAAGTGTTGTGACTATGAGACTGAACTTGCGGTTGAATAACCTGTTTGCCCAGCTTAATCTCTAATTTCTTAGAGACAACATTCAACTCATCACATTTAGCAGTAAGACCGTGTATTCTACTAGTAGCAATTTTGAACTTGTTTTTCTCTTCAGCAAGTTCTTTGTTTAAAGCCTTGATGTCAAGTGTTTCTTTCTCAATGATTGATTCGGCATCGTGTAAGCTTAATTTAAGCTTGGATACCTCTTCAGTGTTTTCCACGGGTGTAGTATTTCTAACATCTTCTAGTAAACATAAAAGTCTATGGATCTCGATTTCGTAGTCCCTGATATTATCCTTTGCATGTTTATATTTATTGATTACCTTTTTGTGATCTTCAAGTAGATCACTAAAAGCATCACCAAGTTCATCAAATGAGAAATCATCGAAAGAATCTTTTACCTTTTCTGAAGTCGCCATTAGACAGACGTTAGCCGTGTTTTGTGGAGAGTCTTCTTCCTCGTCTGAATCACTAACCTCGCTTTCATGCCAGATACTAGTGTTGGCGTACTTCCTTGTAGTTGGCTTCTAGTACGGCTTCTTATATCTGCTTCCCTTCTTTGCTAAGGGACAATCTTTCTTGACATGTCATGTCTTTTTGCATCCAAAGCAGGTGGGTTCTTCCTCATCGTCTCTTTGTTCTCTCTTCTTTTTGTTGAAGCGTAGAAACTTTTTGAAGTTTTGAACTAAGAGAGCTTGATCGTCACCTTCGAAGTCATCATCATCAGTGTCTTCTGAGCTGGTTCTTCGGCGATGAGCTCTCAATGCAATATCCTTCTCTTTTGGAGCTATTTCTTCGAAATCTTTTAGATCAAGCTTATGCGTCATCAACTTGCCCATCAATGTTTCTAGTGACATTGCCATAAGATCATTGCCTTCGATGATTACCGTGACTTTGGGGTTCCAGACTTTCGACAATCCTCGTAGCACTTTGCGTATCTTCTCATGGTTGGAATAATCTTTTCCAAAAGAAGATAGCGGGTTGACGATGTCGAGGAATCTGGTGAACATTTGAGTGATCGTCTCATTTTGCTTCATCTTGAAAGTCTCGTACTCCTGTGTCAGACGACTGACTTTTGATTCTTTGACTTGAGTGGTCCCTTCATGAGTCACCTCCAAAAGCTTCCATACTTTATGCGAGGTGGTGCATGTGGAGACCCTGTTGAATTCAGTCATGTCTATGGCACAGAAAAGAGCATTAATAGCCCTAGCGTCTAGATTTTCCTATTTCTTCTCCTGATCAGTATACTTGTCGTGGGATTTCTCGACGAGACTCCCCTCGATAGTTATTCTGGAAGGTTTCTTGTAGCCATCAGTGACTACAGTCCACAGGTCAAAGTCTAGAGACCCAAGATAAAAACACATTCTAGTCTTCCAATAAGTGTAGTTGGTCCTATCAAATAGGAGTGGCCTATTTGTGGATTGACCCTCACCATAGTTGGTAGAGATGGGTTGTGTGGTTGCCATGGATCAACTCTAGGATGTAAATCCTGTATCAAGAGAATAAGGCTCTGATACCAATTCAAGTACGTGTAGGCAACTCTAGAGGGGGGTGAATAGAGTACTTGTGACAATAATGATCAATTAAAATACAACTCTATTCAATCCCCACTAGCAAATAATTAATCAGAGTATAATTGCGGAAATTAAAAGAAGATCAGAAAGCATACGCAGATATAGCAATTTTTAACCTGGTTTCCCTCGTGGAGGACTAGTCCAGGCCTGAGAACTCTAGCTTAAGATTGAAATCCACTATTTGTGAAATAGCTTTACAACCACGTGCCTTTACTTAGAAGAGCACGCCAACTTCTTGAAAGATCGCCGAGGCAAAACTTAGAATTTTCCAAGTGACTTCTTCAAGACTCTTGCACATAAACTTCTAATTGACTCGCACCGAGCAGCTTGTAGGCTTGGGAAGTTTTGTGGCTAGTAGATGAGAAGAGTATGGCTCTTTAGGATGTATAGGCTATTAGAGTAGAAGAGAAGAGAAGATTGGATGAATTGAAATGAGAGAAAAGGGTGTCTATATATACTAGTTCTGGAAGACAGAGTTCCGCCAGAACTTTGTCCAAAAATTCAAAATTTTGGCCGTTGGACAACTAGCAATGAGCAATCCCTAAAAATTAGCTCCTAGAAATTAGGAGACAGAGTTTGGCCCGAACTCTGTGTGGGGGCAGAGTTCGGCCTGAACTCTGCCTCCTTGGAGACAGAATGCTCATGGGCTTGTTGGGTTTTGGCAGATTGGTTTTTTGTTTTATGGAGCTTGTTGGTTATCTAGTCTATGGTTGAGGTACTCAGTGCGACTCAATGTACAATAGTCTAGACTCAATACAAGTGTAAAAAATATAGACTTCCGATGACAAGTTCCAGCAATATTCGTCGAGCAGTCGTTGATGATAATTGTCTGACTTGATATGTGATAGTCGTCTTATTTGTAGCTTGATGACGATTTATGTGTCGAGTTGGATCATGCCAAATATCGATTTGTTAATTATCAAGATTAGGTTAACTGCGATCCAGTTTGGTCAACAGGATCTCAATTTAACACGTTTTCAGTGTCCAAATCAGACACGGACACGCATGCACGAGGCCCGTGCACGGCCCCATGCATGCCCTGCTGTCCGAGTGTTATAGCTCAACGCACAAGACTCCGTTTCGTATGAAATTTTATGAACGCGTGGGTGCAACCTCTGCCCACTTGCTCCTAAAATTTTACGACGTTTCGTGGAGCGTGAGCGGAGAAATCCAACGTGCACGGTTCGGCCAACACTGTGTATGGGGCCAAAAATTGCCGCTGACAAGGCCTTTGTTCGCGGACACGACGCGACAAGGACTCGATCCAGGAGTGTGGACACATAGCCCTAGACCTAGGCTAGGCCTAGACTCGACTACGTGGCACAATGTGGCTCGTGTCGCAAGCTACGATGTCGACACGTGCCCACATGGCCGTGCGCGCTCGTGCGTACAGCCCCTGCAGTCTGATTATCATAACTCGAAGCACAAGAAACGGTTTCATGTGACATTTTATGGACACGTGGGGGCAACCTCTGCCCACGTGCTTATAAAATTTTACGAGATTTTGTTGAGTATTTGCGAAGTTATCTCGTCTGCACTGATTCGACTGATACCGTGCACTTACGTACGTGCCCGTGCGATATGCACTTCGTGGACACGATACAGACGCGGGTTCGACCCCGTGAGTTATCGAGCATGTCACACATGTATACACCTTCATATTTGCTAAGTTTAATAGTGTTAGTATAAATATAGAGGCTTATATATATGTTTTGGTTCTTGTGAGTTGGATTTGTTGGGGGCAGCCCCCTAATAGCAGCCCTACCTTACTACACACAGCTCACACACCCTCCCCTCTTTCCCTTCTCTTCTATATTTATAAGTTATATATATATATATATAATGGGTCGAGCGGCTGGCCGAGCAGCCCCTTTGCTCACCACTCCCCCTCCCCTCCTCCTCGTATGGCCGGCGTACTGGCCGGCCGGTCTGCCGGGGCTGGCCGCACCACCCTGCTCTACCCTGGTGGTCTCCGACCGGGCGTTTTCTTCTGGACAGCCACCGGCCTCGTCCCTTGCGGCTTCCCCCCTCCCTCCTCCACCCCTCCCTCCTTGGCCTCGTCGCCGCCCGCGATCTCGACGCCGTCGGCCTCGGCGGAGGAGGCCCGGTCCCTCTCCTTCGGCCGCCCCCACTGATCCCCCTCCGGCCTCCCTCCCTTTGCCGGGCCGGGCCAGGACCAGCCTGGCCTGCCTCTCCCAGCGCCTGCTCCCTTCCCCCCGCCGCCTCTCCCGCGTGGCCCTGCGGTGGACTAACTCGGCCCGTCCACGTCCCCTCTTCCACCCGCTGGGCATGGTCCCCTCCATCCCCCCATCCCCTGCGTCGACTTCCTCCCCCCTCCCTCCGGCGTCCCTCTTGACGTCGTCCTCGGGTCGACAGTCACCCCTCCTACCCTTCCTCCCCCCTCCGTCCATGGCGTCGGAAGCCCCCCCTCGTGGGCTCATGTGTTGAGCCCGGCGTTGGTCGGCCGACCCCCGTATGCCCTCGGTGGAATTGGAGCGGCTCCTCCCTCTCTTTCCCCCAGCCCCCGCCCTCTCGGGGACCCCGGTGGTTGCGCATCTGCCTCCGCACTCGGCCACCGCGCCCGCGGTTGCGCCGTCGCCGGCCCTCGCCGACCCGCCGTTGTCCTCCGGCCTTCGGCGCTCCCCGTC
>JANAVB010020797.1:7011979-7036979 GCA_029216955.1 Iris pallida
GCAAGAAAAAAGATCCCAGAGATAACGAAGAACTAATTTTCTATAGCTATAAGAGAACAAGTCTCATCGAGAAAGATTATCCTATTGTAAGAAAGGGAAGCAGGCATGATCAGTCAGGCAGGAGCAGGACTTCGACTAGAAACTATGCTAACACTAACATTTGGTGTGAAAGAGAATCTAGTGACTCTGAAGAAGAAACGAAGCCTCGCAACACAGCTAATCCTTGCTTTATGGCCACAGATGATAAGGTAATATCGAACCCTTTCTATGAAGAATTTATATTTGATGAACTGTCTGATGCCTTTACTGATCTGTTAGACGACCAGCAGAAAATGATGGATTTGTACAAAAGTGCCAAGAAAGAGCTAAAATTTATATAATCTGAGTTTTCTAAGCAATCTCATATGCTAGAAGATATTATAAACTCTTCTAGTCACACGAATGAGGTTACTTCTTTAAAGCTAAGTCTACATGTTGCTCTTGAAAAGCTTGAGAAAGCTAATCAAGAAAATGTAAAACTTAGCGATCTATATGAATTAGAGAAAAGAAGTACAACATTGCTGCTCAGAGAATAGATGCACTCACGGCCAAGTACAACGAAGCCTGTGATGTCTCTAGAAGGTTAGAGATTAAGCTAGGAAAACAGGTTGTCAAACGTATAGCTCAAGTGAAGACAATTCACAAGGCTAAGCACAAACACAACACGACCAACACTGCTAGAACTACTAGAAGTCATGCATATATGTATACATTTTCACACAACAAGAAAACACACACTTCTTCAAAAACACATATACATGATCTACGAACTACACCTAGCACTAACACATTTTCTATATTTATTATTGTGGTATAAAAGGACATGTATCACACCAATGTAAGATTAGAAAGCTAGTAGATATGAATGTGTATATATAGGTTCCAAAAGCTAACAAATTAGGACCCTCAAGAAAGTGGGTACCAAAGGTTACATCTTTAACTTGTTTTATAGGTGGACATTCCTCCTCCCACTAGAAGCACTGCAATTATTGCATATGGACTCGTTTGGACCAAGTAGAGTCGCCAGTCTTGGCGGTAAGCTATATGCTTACGTGATAGTTAATGACGATTCACGGTATACTTGGATTTACTTTCTTGCAAATAAAAATGAGACTTTTTCAGAATTTTTGTCTTTTTATAAAAAGGTACAAAACTAGAAAAGATTCATGATTACTCGCATATGAAATGATCATGAAGGAGAATTTGATAATCATGAATTTAAATCCTTTTGTGATTCAAATGGGTTATCACATGAATTCTCTTGCCCAAGAATGCCTCAACAGAATGACTTTGTGGAGAGAAATAATAGTACTTTTAGTGATATAGCCAGAGTTATGCTTAACCAGCATAATCTTTCAAAATATTTTTAGGCATAAGCTGTTTATACAACATGCCATGTTTTGAACAGAGTTCTTATTAGACCAATATCTAAGAAGACCCCATATAAATTATGGTAACATCAACTATTTCAAGGTGTTTGGTTGCAGATGTTTCATTCTGAACACTAAAGACAACTTAGGAAAGTTTGATGAAAGAGCCGATGAGGGCATATTCTTGGGGTATGCTGCAAAAAGAAAAGGATACAGGATATTCAATAAAAGATACCTCATTGTTGAAGAGTCAATAGATGTCACATTCGACGAGCTGAACAGTCAACACAATGACGATAGTGACAATGAAGAAATGAAAACTTTCTCAAATAGAACATCAGAAGATACACCATCCTCCTACCTAGAGAGTCTACCGAAACGATTACTATTTACACCAAATCATACGGAAGAACTGGTAATAGGTGATATATCAAGAGGTGTAAGTACTCGCTCAAGCACAAGAGATATAGTTGCTAATATTGCATTTATTTCCAAAATAGAACCTAGAAATATTTTAGAAGCTTTTAGTAATAAATTTTGGATTTCTGCAATACAAGAGGAACTAAACCAATTTGAACGGAATCAAGTTTGGGAACTCGTTTCCAGACCTATTGATCATCCGATCATTGGTACCAAGTGGGTGTTCCAAAATAAATTAGATAAGAATGGTTCAGTCACACGCAACAAAGCACGTCTAGTATCTCAAGGCTATTATCAAGAAGAAGGCATTAATTATGATGAGACGTATGCGCCAGTTGTTAGACTAGAGTCCATGCGTAGGCTTTCTGCTTTTGCAAGTTTTGATGGTTTTAAACTTTTTCAAATGGATGTCAAAAGTGCTTTTCTAAATAGTTTTATAAAAGAAGATATTTTTGTAAAACAACATACTGGCTTTGAAGATTGCAAAAATCCTGATCATGTATTCATGATTCGTAAGGCTCTCTACGGTCTCAAACAAGCACCTCGTGTATGGTATGAATGCATTAGTTCCTTCTTGCTTGAACACGATTTTTCAAAAGGTAAGGTTGACTCTACTCTTTTTATAAAATATTTAGATAAAAATATTTTATTAGTATAGAGATACGTTGACGGCATAATTTTTGGATCAACTAGTGAGATGCTATGTAACGAGTTTGCTAAGTGTATGCAGAGAAAATTCAAAATCAGCATGATGGGAGAACTAACATTCTTCCTTGGGCTTCAAATCAAGCAAAGTTCACAAGGGATATTCATCAATCAAGCAAAGTATACGAAAGATCTGCTAAAGAAATATGACATGGATAATGTCAAACCAATCGGCACTCCTATGGCAACATCTAAGAAGCTTGATATAGATGAAAGTGGTACACCAACTAAAGTGCGTAAATACAGAGGTATGATTGGTTGTTTACTATACTTAACTACTAGTCGACCAAAAATTATATTTTCAGTATGCTTATGTGCTAGATATTAGGTTTGTCCTAAAGAATCATATGTAAGCGTCATTAAGCGTATCCTATGATACCTTAAAGGTACTTTGACGACTGGTCTTTGGTATCCCAAAACCGATTAGTTTGGCCTGATGGGTTACTCGGACGCAGATTTTGCTGGATGCAAGGTTGTTCGTAAAAGTACTAGTGGAACATATCATTTTCTAGGAAAGTCATTAGTCTCCTGGTTTTCTAAGAAACAAAATTATGTTTTCTTGTCAACAACCGAGGCTGAATATATAGCTGCAAGACGTTGTTGTACTCAGATTTTGTAGATGAAACAAACTTTGGAAGACTATCAGTTATCGTTTAACCATGTCCCTATTTACTGCGATAACACTAGTTATATTAATCTCATAAAAAATTATGTATGCCATTCTCGCACTAAACACATAGAAATTAGATATCACTTCCTTAGAGACCATGTTTTATAGGGAGGTATTAGTTTAGAAATTGTTGATACTGAGCATCAACTAGATGACATCTTCACTAAGCTCTTGGCTGGAGATCGTTTTAACTTCATACGAAGAGAATTAGGAATTTTGGATGTTGATAAGAATTAATTAATTGAAATTCGTAAATTTGTTGAAAATATTTTGGTTATAAGTCGAAAGGGCCCTTCTGACAAAAAGACGTAAAAGTCTAGGAGACACGGTGCCAAGTGTCTTCAGACTACCGCTAGCTGGGATCTGCCCCTACAACTAACCCAAAATATTCTATATGATTTGTGTTTTGGTTCATTAATATAAATTATACTTCTTCAACGCATATATTTATAAGTCATCATTGCATTTATGCTAAAACCCTATCACAAACTTTCCAATTCTTTCATGATTACCCTTGGACCGAACTCGGTAAGAGTTATGGCCGAACTTGACCAGAATTCGGTCTAGGTGAATCAGAACAGAAGATGGACTGTCAGACTTCCTTCAATTTAAACCCTCTACATCATCATCTTCTTCACCAAGCCACCCGAAGATCCACCGAAAACCTTAACCCTAACCTTCTATTTCTTCTTCCTCCAAGCTTCTCAACTTAAAATCTTGGATTTGGAGCTTTCTCGAGGTTCTCTTCTGTAAACTCTTTGAGCCATTATTTTTGTTTATTTTATTATTATTGCTTTTTTCTCTAAAAACACAAATGATATATAGGGATTATGGGTATTTCCATTCAAATTATTTCACGACCCGCACCCGCTTTTCGGATACGAAGCGTGTCCAGGCCCAGCCTACGCCGCAGTGTCGGTGGTAGAACGCTGTCTATAACTCATAAGTCACTGAATTTAGAATCACGGGAAAAATCTATATCTTATCCACAGAAAAATCAAGACACAACCAAGATCAATGAATATCCATGAAACTAAGCAATAAATGAATATAAACTGATTGTATCCAAGAATCAATGTCACGTCCGGTGGACACAAATCCACTACCAATAGACGGAAAGAGAAAAATACATGAAATATACTAACTGAATACAACCTGCAAATCAAGGCGACCTCAACTGCAAGGCACCGCGATATGATGCTGACTCAAACCCTCTTGACTGCTTCTGACTCAAATTCGGCTAACCTGAAGAGATCATCAGGTCCTAAGAGGACTAACAAGATACATAAAAATGAGCCTTTGTAACAGTTTATCATGCATGGAGAAAAATCCAGAATAAACAAGTAAAACTAAGCAATGATAAAACACGAATCTGTACACTGACTACGCATAAATTAACTGCTGAACGAGGACGAGAGAACTCATGTCAAGATGTCAACGGATAACTAGATCGAATACTCAAACCCTCGCCCCTAGTGTGGACTCGCAGGTTAGCTTCAAGAATTACCCTCGCCCCTAGTATGGACTCGCAGGTGTGGACCAATAACTACTAACCCTCGCCCTTAATGTGGACTTGCTTGTTAGCTTAGAGATTTCAAGACAAGGAGATATAGCAGTTCAGTTTATGACTTTCTGACCCATGACACGACTCAATCAAGGCACAAGTGAACACATCCAATAAGACACAAGGCTAACTATGAACATGGCCTATATAGCAATGAAAAATTATACAAGCAAGATATAAAAAGTACATGTCAACAATAATGAGAAAAACTGAATAATGAAAGACAGTGCATGTAAATAAAGCTGTAAGAAAGGCAAGGTATACTTGCTTGTGGTCCTGAGCTGCTGGCACGGGTCAAGAATCCGTATCGAGGTCCAATTATCCTGTTTTTAGATTTTATCATGTCAATAAGTGAAATACATCAACTGTACTAAATATTTGCGTATTAAGTCTCTAGGGTAACTCTAAGTCATCTTGGTTTCCTTAGCTCTATAGACATACAATCTAGACTCCTATAGTTCCTGCCCAAAGTGTACTCATCTTCTTTTCTATGTGCTTCTTATTTATTCATTCCTATAGGTATATAGGATCTTGTTTTAAAAATATTTTACTGTTAGCCTTCTATTTACCATACCTATTTTATCCCTATATGTGGTTATACAACAGATTTCCTAATTACCCTGGCACTACCCAATCACTGATACTCTTTAACACACCTACATATGTGCACAAGCTTTGTTTTATTGTACCCGTTTTCAAGCCCATATTCTATAGACCTGTGTATGTCTAAATTTCTAACTCTACCATCATAGGTGTTTCACTATGTTGGAGTATACTGGACCTTGGCCACTTCCTTTTGCTCATCAGTCATATATATATATCCCCTGCCACTACTGTCGATAACAACCTTTCAGTCCTAGTATTTACTCCAGGTCAGGTGCCCCTTCTTACCAAATTAACAGGACTAGGGAGACATGTGTGAAGATAAGGCATATTTAAGGGACCCTTTAAGAAAAGGAATCAAACCTCTAATGTCAACCCCAACTCGAGTGAGGCTGTACATACCTTAAATCAAAATACAGTCATTGTATACCCTGTTAGCATAAAAGTCTAGGACTGTTGTAACATATATCTACCTGGATATTATTCCTGTCATATGACCTACTGATGTCATATACAATTTCATCCCCTTATCTACATGACTGATGTTTCATGTGTCAATTTACACATGATCTGTAACTAGCACCCTCACATATGTCTACTAGTACTCTCTACCCTTACTGAACATATGGGTGACCCCAACAATACTTGGCTGATATACAAGGCATGTCTGTACCAGTCCCCCCTTAGATAATTGTTACTCGATGCAACCTATTGCTCCATGCATATTTGATGAGAACATAAAATATTATATTTTTATCCCTTAATGTTCACCATTTTATGATCATTTTATGACTAAAGGTACTCATTCTATTTATATTTTGCTCTAGGATGCATTTGAAGACACTATGTGCAAAATAGAGCTAAAATACAATTCTGGACAGTTTTGACACCTTTTACCAAAATGAGCATAACTTCTTCATCCGAATAGCAATTGAGGTCCTTCAAAATGATTCGGAAAGCTAAGACAGAGGGCTATAACTTTCATATTTTGTGATTTTCGAGATTCTGGCTGCATCATGGACGAAAGCAGGCATGAAGTCAGATCAAAGATGCTGTGAACAGAATTAGGAGCTAAAATAACCATTTTTGTACTTGCTTTATGACTTAGTCTTTTTTGGTTTGAGATGTTGTAACCTTTAGAGGATATGTGGGAGATATTGTGGGATTGAAAAAACTAATTTATGGTGTATAAAAGGGGCAGAAATCATGAGAAGAGGGAACACACAACACAACTCTTCTTCTCTTTCACAAACTTTTCTTTTGAAGTTTTGAAGAACATGTTCGGCTAAAGTCTTGTTGGTCGAAGTGTACGGAAGCCTCGGAATCAATAAAAACTTGTGAGATCTAATTTATCTTTATTTGTTTGATTTGTAATTTGAGTATCAAATGTTTTCTTATGCATATTTCATGATTATCTTGTTTAATTACTAGGATGCATACTAGTTTATTACTCTTGATATTCTACTGCTAAATTAGATATCGAATCCGGAATTGTTCGATCCCTCTAATTTGTGAAGCAACCAAGATTTAGTAAATTACTGCTTTGTATTATTAAATCTTAGGAAGAAACCATTCGACAAAATTAAATGCAACCGCTTGTGCTTGTGTTATTTTGTTTCATCGATCTCATTAAGTTTAATACGCTACTAAATTAAACCTTTAGCGCTTGTCTGAGGTTGTTTAGTAGTTAAGGTTAATTAGGTCGCTTGTTTCTAATTAATTGTGGCTAAAGGAGATAGGAAATAATTCCAACGATGAATATTCGTAATACAAATCAATATATATTTGCATCTATGATCAGTTTCAAGATTACGACGGTAGACGTAGACTTAGACCAACATTTGTTATTTTGATTTATTTTCATATTCTACTTTCTCTTTTTCATTTTCTTTCATTTTATTCATCTCCCCCTTTTATTATTCACATAGTACAAATCTAAACTAATTACTCTCTGTGGAAATGATCATTACTCACACTACTACATTTTTAAGAGTAAAGGTTTTATTTTTGGGTGCCTACGACAGCACACCAAATTTTGGCGCCGTTGCCGGGGAGTAATTTAGTTAATTTTTGTGTTTTATTGATCTTATAATTTTTTGTTTATTAGCAAAAAAAATATTTACAGGACATGGCGACCAATTCTCACCAACTTGCCACTTGGCTAGATCTTCCATCTAGGCATGCTAATGAGGTAAATGTTTCTTCTCTTCAACAACAAATTGCTAGTTTAACTTCTCTTGTTCATCAAATGGTTGTAGGTGGTAACATGCAAACAACAATGACTTGTGAGATTTGTTTACAAGAAGGACATCCAACTGATATGTGTCCAATACTTCAAGACGAGCCCATTGTAACTCAAAATTGCCTATGTTACCAACAGTACAAGCAACCATATCCCCATGAAAAACAATCGGGCCAAACTTCTAACTTTGGTATGTCTTTAGAAGATATTGTTAAGTCTCTTGCCACTAATAATTTGCAATTTCAACAGGAGACAAGGGCCAGTATTCAGGAGACAAGGGCCAGCATCCAATGTCTGAACAATCAAATGAGCCAAATGGCTACAATAATTAATAAACTGGAGGCACAAAGTTTAGAAAAATTATCATCTCAAATAATAAATTCAAAAGACATTGCAGGTACAATTATTTTGAGAAATGGTAAAGAGGTGGACATTCTAGTAGAAGAATCACCTACGTCGTCAAAACAAGAAGAAGAGATCAACAACGTTGTAGACACGAACATTCCAAATGACGACGTAGTACCTAATCTAGAGGAAGTTTTTGAACTTGATGGCAAAGAAGGATTGGATGTTGCCATCAGTGAGCATCTTGAAAAAGTGGATGAGGAGTTATCGTTGAGTTCTAATATACAGGAAACTGTAGCAACATTCAATAATTTTACAAAAATACAACAGTCAGATAACTTTCCTTATATGTCATTGTCAATTTTTAACAAGATGTTTTTACCCTCTATTTTGCAGGCCTCCATTCAAGATGTAAAATCTTTGCGTAGTTGTCTCAAGTTTGCATAGAGTCGAGCCAACGACGTATTAAACAAAGGCGCTGCTTGGGAGGCAACCCAAGGGGAGTTTTTTATATTCTTGCATTTTTTTTTTTTTTTTGTCGGTTATTTTCATTTAGACTTTCATTAGTGACAATGTCAGTTTTAATTGTAGGTAAGGATATTTATGTTTAGTTATTTTTTAGATGCATAGTTTTTTTTAAATAAATAAATTTAAAAATAAAATTTAAAGAAAATATTTTTTTTGTTCTCGGTTTATTTTCTTAAAAAAATGAGATTTGTTTTTGTGGTTTTCAATAATTCTTGTTGTGTATGCCATAAACAAGATTCAACTAAGTTTGAAATTTTTTATAACATGATTGAATAAGTACTCTTTTCAACTTAGAATTAATTAGTATAGTTATTTTCCTTAAGGATGGTTGTAACTAAATTTGGTAGACAAAAGCCGGTGAGATTTTGAGCCTTTAGACTGACACTTCAGTCTCACTATTTTCTTTGATGAGAGATATTCTTCCATAGATTTGTTTCTCTAGAACTTGCTTAGATTCTCTTCAAGGTCACATCGACACATGCATACGTGAACATGATTAAGGCCATTTTTTTTACGCTACTTAAAGCCAAATAGCCTACCCTGAAATTATTTTTCCTTTGGTTGAACCCCTTTGAGCCTTATTGCTTTTATTTTTGTGAACCCACATTACAAGCTTTAACCTGAAAAAAAAAAAATCCCTACCCAAGCCGGAAAGCTAGTGGAGCATTATGATACGTATGGGTGTAAAAAAAATAAGTGTGGGGGTATCTGAATTTCAAGTTTGGCTACATATTTTCATTCTCAAATTATGGAGTTCCATTTTTGTAAAAATAAAAATGAAAAAAAAAGAGAAACGAAAGAAAGAAAGAAAAAGACAGAAAAAATAAAAAGAAAAAAAAAGTGATGGAGGAAATTACTTTTGATATTCATTTTTTCTCCTCCAATTCCAATAAAGGGGTATGTTGAATACTTTGAATTCAAATTGAAGAAGCTGCTCAATGGAGTGATTGGTTTTACATGTTTTATATATTCGAGCTAGAGTTACATCATTTTTGCTCCACTAGTTTTGATGGTTTTTTTAGCTACACTCCCAAATATATCCTACCTTAATCCTAAGCCCCATTACAACCCATGAAAAGTCCTTATGATTTATGTTATGCATGTGATCTAAGTGGTGGAGAATGAGAAAATATGCAAGCTTATGGTAGATCATTTCTTTTGGAATGAATTTGAGTGAAACACATACCCTTCAAACAGATAAGAGTTGAGTATTTATTCCCGTGAGGGTCTACCAATTTAGTTTGCTCTATCTTCAAGTGAAAACACTTACTAAGGAATTAGAAGTTGTCTAAGAATATAATTTCATGATATGTTATGAGTTTTGAAAAACTATTTTATTCTTGATTTATGGCATTACACAACCTTGATTTTGTTTTGGAAAATAAATAAATTAGAGTTTTGTCCGAGGACGAACAAAAGGTAAGTGTGGGGGTATTTGATGAGAACATAAAATATTATATTTTTATCCCTTAATGTTCACCATTTTATGATCATTTTATGACTAAAGGTACTCATTCTATTTATATTTTGCTCTAGGATGCATTTGAAGACACTATGTGCAAAATAGAGCTAAAATGCAATTCTGGACAGTTTTGACACCTTTTACCAAAATGAGCATAACTTCTTCATCCGAATAGCAATTGAGGTCCTTCAAAATGATTCGGAAAGCTAAGACAGAGGGCTACAACTTTCATATTTTGTGATTTTCGAGATTCTGGCTGCATCATGGACGAAAGCAGGCATGAAGTCAGATCAAAGATGCTGTAAACAGAATTAGGAGCCAAAATAACCATTTTTGTACTTGCTTTATGACTTAGTCTTTTTTGGTTTGAGAAGTTGTAACCTTTAGTGGATATGTGGGAGATATTGTGGGATTGAAAACATGCATATTGCATCTAATCTGAACACTGAATACACATTTGCTTTCCCGTGGCCCTATATCTTATAGATACTACGTTTGATGTGATGCATTCTAAGTCCCTATCACCAATGTACAACTGCTAATTGATACTTGTCATCCCAGGATAATACAGATGCATATGCACTATGCCTATGCACATGCAAGGCTCTGTTATTGCAGTTCCTTGCTTTACACATCTACCTGGATATGAGAGTAATGGATGTTTCCAAGGCAAAACAGTAGTAGTATGGACACATGGTGAATGTGTTGTGCAATGGTACAAATTATGTGTGCAGGTAATGAATACAATACAGGGAAAGTGAAGGCTAACCCCTGTATGCAGACAGTATAATATGTAATGCAATTAATGCAAGGAAGGGATTTAAGTTGCAGGCCATGCAATGTGAAAGGGCAGATGCAGGATATTAATTTGGACGTAGGCATTGGCATAATTAGGCATGTAGGCTATGTAGTGAAGTATAGTATAAGCTTTGATACATGGCCTGTATCAGAGCATGTGTGCAAGCTGTGAGATATGCAGAACTTGCAAGTTAGATAATGAGGTGAAGTGCAATGCTAGGATGTCAGACAATGTAATGGGGTTCTAAACAATTTTATCATGTACTAAAGTTCCAAGCATGAGTTGTCCTAACTGGAAACGCAACTAGTCTTGTCAAAACCAAGTACAAGCTAAGTGGATCATATTCCAAAGGACAACTGGAACCGTAATAGAATATCTTAGAGAGGTTCCTGCATTTGTTTGCCTATCTACACAATTTGTGAATTCAGTGGATACTCTAATTGGTCCGAAAGTGAAATCCATGCCTTCACAGGACAGTTGACACAATGGCACCGATATTCATTTGAGTAACAGTTTACAACATACTAGTTAAAAGTATCTAAATGAAATCTCTATAAGTCTGCTCGACTTCTATGTACCCAATATAAATCATGCCTCCCTAGCACTTGGACACCCCTACCTAATCTCAAAGCACAGCCGGTTATAAACTAAGGTGAGGCTGAGGATAATGCATGTAATATTTTTACAGGGTTATCAAGAACCTAATATGCCAGTATTCTATTGATCAATAATGGTAAAAAGGAGATTCATGACAGTTTTCTATTTGTATATAAGGGAAACTTCCCTGTTAACATCCATTGGATGTGAAGAAGGTTCATATGGAAGCATTATGCCAATTTCCCATGGGTTATAAGGAGGTTCATGTAAGGCCTCTATAACTCTACCTAGGAATTATATCAAGTACCTACCATCTCCCTTCCCTTCTGGGCTTTGTCAGGATACACGTATATCTGGAACCTAAACATAGCACAGTGGTAGCAGCAATGTATGGTTGAGTTGTCTAAGGTGCCAGGTTAAGATTTGGATGGGGGTTCAAGTGTTATCCTCCTCTGGTACAAATCTGACACAGGGGAAAGTTCATATTCTAGCATCTATTGGATACAAAGAACCTCCTATGGTAGTATCTAGTGGATACCAGGAACCCACAGTCCATAAACTTAGATACCTATCCTGTCTGCAATCAATACTATCAGATATTGCCTATCTCTCATGCTCAAAAGTCCTTAGAGGCAAAGTCCCCTGTCACCCCTCTTTTATACATTTAATCAAACACATACCCATATAAGAAGGTAATGAATTACCTGTTAGAGTCGGGGATGGTGCTTGACTGCTCTTCGGCTTCTCTTATGATTCCTTTCTCGAATAGGTCCTCCACAACTTCTAAGAACGTAAGGAAAAATTAGGGTTTTAGGGAGAAAGGAGGTCGGCTAATCCTCTCTATATATATACTAGTCTTCGATCTCCTGGAGGGAATCGAAAAATCAGATTTGATCTCGTCTGAATTTGGCGAGAGTTATCATGAATTCAATTTGAATTCAAAAGCAGGATTGGGGTTCGGCTGAAAAAAAAGAGGATTTTGAAGGTAGGTCCTTTTGTACTAAAGTCCCTGAAAGTTCATGTATTGGCAAGTCCCATTATATATATAGTAACTCTAAGATGAAACCAAAAGTACACTCAGTTAATAATAATAAAAATTATTCCATAAAAGGGTCCAATACTCACAAATCTACCCTCCTTAAAATAATTTTGTCCTCGAAATTCAATAAGGCCAAGATCTACTAGAATGAACAGTCTAGAATAAATTGCTATGACAGTAATTCATTTGCTCTTAAACAAATCAAAGTTTACTATAGGCCTATATATAGTACTACTGTAAATCTTTACTAGAAACTTTTGCCAGCTGTTCCTTGTGGTGTCGCCGCATCTTGCGTGATCATAGCAAAGGCTTTCCCTTCTTCTGCGGTCGTTAGTGGTAGGGCACTCGTATTTCTCTTTGGAAAATTTTGAGATAAATGTTGGTTGGATCCACACGTCCAACACAACCCTAATCTGCCATGACAATTTTCCTGAGTGTGGCCATTCTTCGAGCAATACTGACAGGTGGGAACATCTTGGACTTGTCGTGGGGCTGCTTGTGGCTGCTGTTGATGGTGTGGCACTGAGGTCTTCCCTGGAATGTTGGAATGTTTTGCCGGTGCTGATTGGTTGTTGCTCCCTCCGAATGCATCTCGATTCTCTTCGACTTCTGACTCAGTTCTTCTTCTACTGCTTGGGCGACTTCCAGAATCTCTTCGTAAGTGGCAGCTCGACTGGTGGCGATAGCTAGACGGATCTCGTGAGACAGTCCCTTTCTGAATCATCGCACCTTGTCTTCAGTGGTGCTGACCAAGCTCTCTGCGAAGCGGCTGAGGCGAGAAAACTCCGATGTGTACTCGTCGACAGTATGGTTGCCTTGATCTAGGTGCTCGAACTGACTCACCAACGCCTCTCGTGCTACGTACAGATAGAATTTCTTCTTGAACAGTCGCTTGAATTTCTTCTAAGTTACATCTGGAGCAGAAAATCGGGGTTCGCTTTGGTACCACGTCCGTGCGATATCGAAAAGCTGTCCACTAGCTGACTCGATCTTCAGATCTTCTGGGACTCGGGCCATCTTCAGGTATCGTTCAACGTTCTCCAACCACTCGTCAGCATAGAGAATCACCTCCGTCCCATGGAATTCCCTGGGCCGGAGGTCCATGAAGTTCTTGGAAGTTCCAAGGCGTTATCGGAGAACATCTCGAATCTGAAGAGCCCCCCTCAAAGTGTCATAGAACATGTTGGCTTGCAGCTGGAAGATTCCGAGGAGTGTGACATTGTCCAGTGCCGTTGGCGGAGGCAGAATAGGTGCTGGATACATCGTCAGGGCTGGATACAACGCCGACAGTAGGTGCATGGTAAATGCTGGATACATCGCTGGTACTGGGTGCATGGTTTGTACTAGACGTGGAACCCCTGGCGATGGGACAAATGCTGGTGGCAGAACGGGTACTGGTGGTGGAGTCTGCGAAGGAAACTGCGGAGGTGGTGGAATGTCGTCTTTACGGAATCTCGAGAGCTACGGCTGTAGCGGATTGCCCGTATGAGTGAGCTTGCCTCCTTGTGTTGGTGGGGTCATGTTTGTGAAAAAGCCTTCTGTAGCCGGTGGATTGTTCAGTGCAGCCTTGTTCCTGTCATGCGAATTTATCTTAACTGCAACAAAAGAAGACACTTTAGTAGTTGGAGAATTTCAAGCAGGATACAAGTTGAGGAATTAATGAAAAATCACAAATCGAGATCAACAAGGAGTCAAAATATGTGGATGAGATCCTATGAGTCTAATCCTATTCGCAGGCTCACGACGGTACAGTGACATAACTGAAGTGATTAACGTAGACCTGCATGAGCCACCAAAAAAACTTGTCACGACCCGCACCCGCTTTTCGGATACGAAGCGTGTCCAGGCCCAGCCTACGCCGCAGTGTCGGTGGTAGAACGCTGTATATAACTCACAAGTCACTGAATTTAGAATCACGGGAAAAATCTATATCTCATCCACAGAAAAATCAAGACACAACCAAGATCAATGAATATCCATGAAACTATACAATAAATGAATATAAACTGAATGTATCCAAGAATCAATGTCACGTCCGTTAGACACAAATTCACTACCAATAGACGGAAAGAGAAAAATACATGAAATATACTAACTGAATATAACCTGCAAATCAAGGCGACCTCAACTGCAAGGCACCGTGATATGATGCTGACTCAAACCCTTTTGACTGCTCTTGACTCAAACTCGGCTAACCTGAAGAGATCATCAGGTCCTAAGAGGACTAGCAAGATACATAAAAATGAGCCTTTCGAACAGTTTATCATGCATGAAGAAAAATCCAGAATAAACAAGTAAAACTAAGCAATGATAAAATACGAATCTGTACACTGACTACGCATAAATTAACTGCTGAACGAGGATGAGAGAACTCATGTCAAGATGTCAACGGATAACCAGATCGAATACTCAAACCCTCTCCCCTAGTGTGGACTCGCAGGTTTGATCAACTAATAACCCTCGCCCCTAGTATGGACTCGCAGGTTAGCTTCAAGAATCACCCTCGCCCCTAGTGTGGACTCGCAGGTGTGGACCAATAACTACTAACCTCGCCCTTAATGTGGACTCGCATGTTAGCTTAGAGATTTCAAGACAAGGAGATATAGCAGTCAGTTTACGACTTCCCGACCCATGATACGACTCAATCAAGGCACAAGTGAACACATCCAATAAGACACAAGGCTAACTATGAACATGGCCTATATAGCAATGAAAAAAATATACAAGCAAGATATGAAAAGTACATGTCAACAGTAATGAGAAAAACTGAATAATGAAAGACTGTGCATGTAAATAAAGCTGTATGAAAGGCAAGGTATACTTGCCTGTGGTCCTGAGCTGCTGGCACGGGTCAAGAATCCGTATCGAGGTCCAATTATCCTGTTTTTAGATTTTTATCATGTCAATAAGTGAAATACATCAACTGTACTAACTATTTGCGTATTAAGTCCCTAGGGTAACTCTAAGTCATCTTGGTTTCCTTAGCTCTATAGACATACAATCTAGACTGCTATAGTTCCTGCCCAAAGTGTACTCATCTTCTTTTCTATGTGCTTCTTATTTATTCATTCCTCTAGGTATATAGGACCTTGTTTTAAAAATATTTTACTATTAGCCTTCTATTTACCATACCCATTTTATCCCTATATTTGGTTATACAACAGATTTCCTAATTACCCTGACACTACCCAATCACTGATACTCTTTAACACACCTACATATGTGCACAAGCTTTGTTTTATTGTACCCTTTTTCTAGCCCATATTCTATAGACCTGTGTATGTCTAAATTTCTAACTCTACCATCATAGGTGTTTCACTATGTTGGAGTATACTGGACCTTGGCTACTTCCTTTTGCTCATCAATCAAATATATATATCCCCTGTCACTACTGTCTATAACAACCTTTCAGTCCTAGTATTTACTCCAGGTCAGGTGCCCCTTCTTACCAAATTAACAGGACTAGGGGGACATGTGTGAAGATAAGGCATATTTAAGGGACCCTTTAAGGAAAGGAATCAAACCTCTAATGTCAACCCCAACTCGAGTGAGGCTGTACATACCTTAAATCAAAATACAGTCATTGTATACCCTGTTAGCATAAAAGTCCAGGACTGTTGTATCATATATCTACCTGGATATTATTCCTGTCATATGACCTACTGATGTCATATACAATTTCATCCCCTTATCTACATGACTGATGTTTCATGTGTCAATTTACACATGATCTGTAACTAGCACCCTCACATATGTCTACTAGTACTCTCTACCCTTACTGAACATATGGGTGGCCCCTACAATACTTGGCTGATATACAAGGCATGTCTGTACCAGTCCCCCCTTAGATAATTGTTACTCGATGCAACCTATTGCTCCATGCATATTGCACCTAATCTGAACACTGAATACACATGTGCTTTCCCCTGGCCCTATATCTTATAGATAATACGTTTGATGTGATGCATTCTAAGTCCCTATCACCAATGCACAACTGCTAATTGACACCTGTCATCCCGGGATAATACAGATGCATATGCACTATGCCTATGCACATGAAAGGCTCTGTTATTGTAGTTCCTTGCTTTACACATCTACCTGGATATGAGAGTAATGGATGTTTCCAAGGCAAAACAGTAGTGGTATGGACACATGGTGAATGTGTTGTGCGATGGTACAAATTATGTGTACAGGTAATGAATGCAATGCAGGGAAAGTGAAGGCTAACCCCTGTATGCAGACAGTATAATCTGTAATACAATTAATGCAATGAAGGGATTTAAGTTGCAGGCCATACAATGTGAAAGGGCAGATGCTGGATATTAATTTGGACGCAGGCATTAGCATAATTAGGAATGTAGGCTATGTAGTGAAGTATAGTATAAGCTTTGATACATGGCCAATATCAGAGCATGTGTGCAAGCTGTGAGATATGCAGAACTTGTAAGTTAGATAATAAGGTGAAGTACAATGCTAGGATGTCAGACAATGTAATGGGGTTCTAAATAATTTTATCATATACTAAAGTTCCAAGCATGAGTTGTCCTAACTGGAAACGCAACTAGTCTTGTCAAAACCAAGTACAAGCTAAGTGGATCACATTCCAAAGGACAACTGGAACCGCAATAGAATATCTTAGAGAGGTTCCTGCATTTGTTTGCCTATCTACACAATTTATGAATTCAGTGGATACTCTAATTGGTCCGAAAGGGAAATCCATGCCTTCACAGGACAGTTGACACAATGGCACCGATATTCATTTGAGTAACAGTTTACAACATACTAGTTAAAAGTATCTAAATGAAATCTCTATAAGTCTGCTCGACTTCTATGTACCCAATATAAATCATGCCTCCCTAGCACTTGGACACCCCTACCTAATCTCAATGCACAACCGGTTATAAACTAAGGTGAGGCTGAGGATAATGCATGTAATGTTTTTACAGGGTTATCAAGAACCTAATATGCCAGTATTCTATTGATCAATAATGGTAAAAAGGAGATTTATGACAGTTTTCTATTTATATATAAGGGAAACTCCCCTGTTAACATCCATTGGTTGTTAAGAAGGTTCATGTGGAAGCATCATGCCAATTTCCTATGGGTTATAAGGAGGTTCATGTAAGGCCTCTATAACTCTGCCTAGGAATTATATCAAGTACCTACTATCTCCCTTCCCTTCTGGGCTTTGTCAGGATACACATATATCTGGAACCTAAACATAGCACAATGGTAGCAGCAATGTATGGTCGAGTTGTCTAAGGTGCCAGGTTAAGATTTGGATGGGGGTTCAAGTGTTATCCTCCTCTGGTACAAATCTGACACAGGGGAAAGTTCATATTCTAGTATCTATTGGATACAAAGAACCTCCTATGGTAGTATCTAGTGGATACCAGGAACCTACAGTCCGTAAACTTAGATACCTATCCTGTCTGCAATCAATACTATCAGATATTGCCCATCTCTCATGCTCAAAAGTCCTTAGAGGCAAAGTCCCCTGTCACCCCTCTTTTATACATTTAATCAAACACATACCCATATCTTACTACTGACAGATTTTATGATCTAAGAAGGTAAGGAATTACCTGCTAGAGTCGGGGATGGTACTTGACTGCTCCTTGGCTTCTCTTATGATTCCTTTCTCGAACAGGTCCTCCACAACTTCTAAGAATGCAAGGAAAAATTAGGGTTTTAGGGAGAAAGGGGATCGGCTAATCCTCTATATATATACTAGTCTTCGATCTCCTGGAGGGAATCGAAAAATCAGATTTGATCTCGTCTGAATTTGGCGAGAGTTATCATGAATTCAATTTGAATTCAAATGCAGGATTGGGGTTCGGTTGAAAAGAAAAGAGGATTTTGAAGGTAGGTCCTTTTGTACTAAAGTCCCTGAAAGTTCATGTATTGGCAAGTCCCATTATATATATAGTAACTGTAAGATGAAACCAAAAGTACACTCAGTTAATAATAATAAAAATTATTCCAGAAAAGGGTCCAATACTCACAAATCTACCCTCCTTAAAATAATTTCGTCCTCAAAATTCAATAAGGCCAGGATCTGCTAGAATGAACAGTCTAGAATAAATTGCTATGACAGTAATTCATTTGCTCTTAAACAAATCAAAGTTTACTATAGGCCTATATATAGTACTACTGCAAATCTTTACTAGAAACTTTTGCCAGCTGTTCCTTGTGGTGTCGTCGCATCTTGCGTGATCATAGCAAAGGCTTTCCCTTCTTCTGCGGTCGTTACTGGTGGGGCACTCGCATTTCTCTTTGGGAAATTTTGAGACAAATGTTGGTTGGATCCACACGTCTAACACAACCCTAATCTGCCATGACAATTTTCCTGAGTGTGGCCATTCTTCGAACAATACTGACAGGTGGGAACATCTTGGACTTGTCGTGGGGCTGCTTGTGGCTGCTGTTGATGGTGTGGCGCTGAGGTCTTCCCTGGAATGTTGGGATGTTTTGCCGGTGCTGATTGGTTGTTGCCCCCTCCGAATGCATCTCGATTCCTCTTCGACTTGTGACTCAGTTCTTCTTCTACTGCTTGGGCGACTTCCAGAATCTCTTCGTAAGTGGCGGCTCGACTGGTGGCGATAGCTAGACGGATCTCGTGAGACAGACCCTTTCTGAATCGTTGCACCTTGTCTTCAGTGGTGCTGACCAAGCTCTCTGCGAAGCGGCTGAGGCAAGAAAACTCCGATGTGTACTCGTCGACAGTATGGTTGCCTTGATCTAGGTGCTCGAACTGACTCACCAACGCCTCTCGTGCTACGTACAGATAGAATTTCTTCTTGAACAGTCGCTTGAATTTCTCCCAAGTTACATATGGAGCAAAAAATCGGGGTTCGCTTCGGTACCACGTCCGTGCGATATCGAAAAGCTGTCCACTAGCTGACTCGATCTTCAGATCTTTTGGGACTCGGGCCATATTTAGGTATCGTTCAACGTTCTCCAACCACTCGTCAGCATAGAGAATCACCTCCGTCCCATAGAATTCCTTGGGTCGGAGGTCCATAAAGTTCTTGGAAGTTCCAGGGCGTTGTCGGGGAGCATCTCGAATCTGAAGAGCCCCCCTCAAAGTGTCGTGGAACATGTTGGCTTGCTGCTGGAAGATCCCGAGGAGTATGACATTGTCCAGGGCCGATGGCGGAGGCAGAATAGGTGCTGGATACATCGTCAGGGCTGGATACATCGCCGGCGGTAGGTGCATGGTAAATGCTGGATACATCGCTGGTGCTGGGTGCATGGCTGGTACTAGACGTGGAACCCCTGGCGGTAGGACAAATACAGGTGGCAGAACGGGTACTGGTGGTGGAGTCTGCGAAGGAAACTGCGAAGGTGGTGGAATGTCGTCTCTATGGAATCTCGAGAGCTACGGCTGTGGCGGATTGCCCGTATGAGTGAGCTTGCCTCCTTGTGTTGGTGGGGTCATGTATGTTAAAAAGCCTTCTGTAGCCGGTGGATTGTTCAGTGCAGCCTTGTTCCTGTCTTACGAATTCATCTTAACTGTAACAAAAGAAGACACTTTAGCCGTTGGAGAATTTCAAGCATGATACAAGTTGAGGAATTAATGAAAAATCACAAATCGAGATCAACAAGGAGTCAAAATATGTGGATGAGATCCTATGAGTCTAATCCTATTCGCCGGCTCACGATGGTACAGTAACGTAACCAAAGTGATTAACGTAGACATGCATGGGCCACCAAAAAAATTTGTCACGACCCGCACCCGCTTTTCGGATACGAAGCGTGTCCAAGCCCATCCTACGCCGCAGTGTCGACGGTAGAACGCTGTCTATAACTCACAAGTCAATGAATCTAGAATCACGAAAAAATCTATATCTCATCCACAGAAAAATCAAGACACAACCAAGATAAATGAATATCCATGAAACTAAACAATAAATGAATATAAACTGAATGTATCCAAGAATCAATGTCACGTCCGGTGGACACAAATCCACTACCAATAGATGGAAAAAGAAAAATATATAAAATATACTAACTGAATACAACCTGCAAATCAAGGCGACCTCAACTGCAAGGCACTGAGATCTGATGCTGACTCAAACCCTCTCGACTGCTCCAGACTCAAACTCGGCTAACCTGAAGAGATCATCAGGTCCTCAGAGGACTAGGAAGACACATAAAAATGAACCTTTCTAACAGTTTATTATGTATGGAGAAAAATCTAGAATAAATAAGTAAAACTAAGCAATGATAAAACACAAATCTGTACACTGACTACGCATAAATGAACTACTAAACGAGGATGAGAGAACTCATGTCAAGATGTCAACGGATAACCAGATCGAATACTCAAACCCTCTCCCCTAGTGTGGACTCGCAGGTTTGATCAACTACTAACCCTCGCCCCTAGTGTGGACTCGCAGGTTAGCTTCAAGAATCACCCTTGCCCCTAGTGTGGACTTGCATGTGTGGACCAATAACTACTAACCCTCTCCCCTAATGTGGACTCGCAGGTTACCTTAGAGATTTCAAGACAAGGAGGTATAGCAGTTCAGTTTATGACTTCCCGACCCATGCACGACTCAATCAAGGCACAAGTGAACACGTCCAATAAGACACAAGGCTAACTGTGAACATGGCCTATATAGCAATGAGAAAATATACAAAAAGGATATAAAAAGTACATGTCAACAATAATGAGAAAAATTGAATAATAAAAGACAGTGCATATAAATAAAGCTGTAAGAAAGGCAAGGTATACTAGCCTGTGGTCCTGAGCCGGTGGCACGGGTCAAGAATCTGTATCGAGGTCCAATTATCCTATTTTTAGAGTTTATCATGTCAATAAGTGAAATACATCAACTTTACTAACTATTTGCGTACTAAGTCTCTAGGGTAACTTTAAGTCATCTTGGTTTCCTAAGCTCTATAGACGTACAATCTAGACTCCTATAGTACCTGCCCAAAGTGTACTCAACTTCTTTTCTATGTGCTTCTTATTTATTCATTCCTCTAGGTATATAGGACCTTGTTTTAAACATATTTTACTGTTAGCCTTCTATTTACCATACCCATTTTATCCCTATATGTGGTTATACAACAGATTTCCTAATTACCCTGGCACTACCCAATCACTGATACTCTTTAACACACCTACATATGTGCACAAGCTTTGTTTTATTGTACCCTTTTTTAAGCCCATATTCTATAGACCTGTGTATGTCTAAATTTCTAACTCTACCATCATAGGTGTTTCTCTATGTTGGAGTATGCTGGACCTTGGCCACTTTCTTTGCTCATCAGTCATATATATCCCCTGTCACTACTGTCTATAACAACCTTTCAGTCCTAGTATTTACTCCAGGTCAGGTGCCCCTTCTTACCAAATTAACAGGACTAGGAAGACATGTGTGAAGATAAGGCATATTTAAGGGACCCTTTTAAGGAAAGGAATCAAACCTCTAATGTCAACCCAACTCGAGTGAGGCTGTACATACCTTAAATCAAAATTCAGTCATTTCATACGCTGTTAGCATAAAAGTCCAGGACTGCTGTATCCTATATCTACCTGGATATTACTCCTGTCATATAACCTACTGATGTCATATACAAATTCATTCCCTTATCTACATGATTGATGTTTCATGTGTCAATTTACACATGATCTGTAACTAGCACCCTCACATGTGTCTACTAGTACGCTCTACCCTTACTGAATATATGGGTGACCCCTACAATACTTGGCTGATATACAAGGCATGTCTGTACCAGTCCCCCCTTAGATAATTGTTATTCGATGCAACGTATTGCTCCATACATATTGCACCTAATCTGAACACTGAATACACATGTGCTTTCCCCTGGCCCTATATCTTATAGATACTACGTTTGATGTGATGCAGTCTAAGTCCCTTTCACCAATGCACAGCTGCTAATTGATACCTGTCATCCCAAGATAATACAAATGCATATGCATTATGACTATGCACATACAAGGCTCTGTTATTGCAGTTCCTTGCTTTACACAGCTACCTGGATATGAGAGTAATAGAAGTTTCCAAGGCAAAACTGTAGTGGTATGGACACATGGTGAATATATTGTACAATGGTTCAAATTATGTGTGCAGGTAATGAATGTAATGTACGAAAAGTGAAGGCTAACCCCTGTATGCAGACAGTATGATCTGTAATGTAATGAATGCAAGGAAGGGATTTAAGTTGTAGGCCATACAATGTGAAAGGGCAGATGCATGATATTAATTTGGACGCAGGCATTGGCATAATTAGGCATGTCGGCTATGTAGTGAAGTATTGTATAAGCTTTGATACATGGCCTGTATCAGAGCATGTGTGCAAGCAGTAAGATATGCAGAACTTGCAAGTTAGATAATGAGGTGATGTACAATGCTAGGATGTCAGACAATGTAATGGGGTTCTGAACAATTTTATCATATACTAAAGTTCTAAGCATTGGTTGTCCTAACTTGAAACGCAACTAGTCTTGTCAAAACCAAGTACAAGCTAAGTGGATCACATTCCAAAGGACAACTGGAACCGCAATAGAATACCTTAGAGAGGTTCCTGCGTTTGTTTGCCTATCTACACAATTTGTGAATTAAAGGGATACTCTAATTGGTCCGAAAGAGAAATCCATGCCTTCACAAGACAGTTAACACAATGGCCCCGATATTCATTTGAGTAACAGTTTACAACATACTAGTTAAAAGAATCTAAATGAAATCTCTATAAATCTGCTCAACTTCTATGTACCCAATATAATCATGCCTCCCTAGTAGTTGGACACCCCTACCTAATCTCAAAGCACAGCCGATTATAAACTAAGGTGAGGCTGAGGATAATGCATGTAATATTTTTACAGGGCTATCAAGAACCTAATATGCCTGTATTCTATTGATCAATAATGGTAAAAAGGAGATTCATGACAGTTTCTATTTGTATATTAGGGAAACTCCCCTGTTAACATCCATTGGATGTAAAGAAGGTTCATATGGCAGCATCATGCCAATTTCCTATGGATTACAAGGAGGTTCATGTAAGGCCTCTATAACTCTACCTTGGAATTATATCAAGTACCTACCATCTCCCTTCCCTTCTGGGCTTTGTCAGGATACACGTATATCTGGAACCTAAACATAGCACAGTGGTAGCAGCAATGTATGGTCGAGTTGTCTAAGGTGCCAGGTTAAGATTTGGATGGGGGTTCAAGTGTTATCCTCCTTTGGTACAAATCTGACACAAGGGAAAGTTCACATTCTAGCATCCATTGGATACAAAGAACCTCCTATGGTAGTATCTAGTGGATACAAGGAACCTACAGCCCCTAAACTTAGATACCTATCCTGTCTGCAATCAATACTATCAGATATTGCCCATCTCTCATGCTCAGAAGTCCTTAGAGGCAAAGTCCCCTGTTACCCCTATTTTATACATTTAATCAAACACATACCCATATCTTACTACTGACAGATTTTATAATCTAAGAAGGCAAGGAATTACCTGTTAGAGTCGGGGATGGTGCTTGACTGCTCCTCGGCTTCTCTTATGATTACTTTCTCAAACAGGTCCTCCCCAACTTCTAGGAACGCAAGGAAAAATTAGGGTTTTAGGGAGAAAGGGGGTCGGCTAATCCTCTCTATATATATATACTAGTCTTCGATCTCCTGGAGGGAATCGAAAAATCAGATTTGATCTCATCTGAATTTGGCGAGAGTTATCATGAATTCAATTTTGAATTCAAAAGCAGGGATTGGGGTTCGGCTAAAAAGAAAAGAGGATTTTGAATGTAGGTCCTTTTGCACTAAAGTCCCTGAAAGTTCAGGTATTGGCAAGTCCCATTATATATATAGTAACTCTAAGATGAAACCAAAAATACACTTAGTTAATAATAAAAAAATTATTCCAGAAAAGGGTCCAATACTCACAAATTAATTAAGGGATAATGGCTTTTACAAAAATTGAATTCTTAAGTGGTCATGTGTAAAGATACTAAATTTAAACCCTCTATTGACCGTTAAAGGACTCGACTACTAGGGATAATCTCAATCGAACTGGAATCTGATTTCTTCAAATCCCATTAGGATTTGAGATGAAATTCAAAAAACACCCTATTATAGTCGATTCCCCTTTTTGAATTTAATTTCCCCATTTCAATTTCCAAACGGCCAATCTTAGATAGAGTCGGATTTTGATGTAACCCCTTCTCCTTATCCTCCTCTGTATTAAGATCGGGCACATATATATTGATGAATTGATGCCTCGATCACCCTACGAATATCATCTACTCTCCCCAAACCCTAATATTGTGTGCCGCTTAAGCTTGCGAGGTCTGCATAAATTCGAGAAGGTGTTTCGCTCGCCAAAATTTAATCTTCTCAAATCAGGTAATTCTCAAACCTCTTGACATAGCATTAGTAAAGTCCTATTATTAGTTAACTGATCATGTCCTCGATTTTTTCCAAATAGTGTTATTATGTTTTCGGAGTAATTCCTGAGTAGAAGAAAAAAACCAACTGGATGTAAGTAGGCGCCAAGGATTGGGGTCCATATAAGCCATACACCTTTGTGTTCAAAAGGGGGATTCTTTATAGACCTGGATGTAAGGGGGTCAAAATCACTAG
>JANAVB010020797.1:7041979-7117895 GCA_029216955.1 Iris pallida
GATGCCTCCGCTACCGACAGATGGGAGCCCTACTTCCCAGTTTATGTACGCCATAATGCAGACTCAGTGGCAGCAGACTGAGATGATAAGACAAACCACGATGGCAGCATTGGCTAGACCTCTACCTCCGGTACCGGTACCAGCACCAACACCGGCTCTGCATCCTTATGAAGGCTCTATCAAGAATTTCACAGATAAGAACCCCAAGGCCTTTAGAGGAACGAAGAAGCCACTAGAGGTATCACAATGGCTTATTAGTACAGAGAAGCTACTGAAGGCATCCCAGTTGCCAGCTCGAGATTGGATGACGGCAGTGGACCTACTGTTAGAAGATAATGCTCACCACTGGTGGAAGGTAGAAGAGAGACGATTAGGCACTGGGATCACCTGGAAGTAGTTCTATGATGTATTTTATGGAAGATTCTTCCCTATCCATGTTCGAGACAGTCTGTACGACCAGTTTCTTCACCTGAAGCAAGGGAATATGATAGTTGACGAGTATGACACAGAGTTCAATCGTCTGAGTAGATTTGGTATTGGATTGATCCCGACAGAGTTAAAGAAAGCGAGGAGATTCCATCAGGGGCTTGCACCAGAGCTCAAGTCTTATACGACTACCCAGTCCCGAGTCTTCGAAGCTCGTACTCAGAAGATTCTTCGTAAGGAGCAGCAGACATCGAGACGCCATACACCAGCAGTTACACCAGCCCGAGGTACTCAGGGAGGACCTATTAGGAGGTTCACAGGCTAATACCAGTAGAGTCCCTCACCTTATCAAAAGCCTATTTTCTATTACTGTGGAAAGCAAGGCATCTCCAGAACGACTGTAGGACTCGCCTTGGATTGTGCTTGAGATATGGATCCAACCAGAACATGCGCAAGGACTGTCCAGAGCAACATGCGATAGTACATGCACGGCAAAACCCGAGGCCTACCGCCCTAGCACTTCCAGCACTACGGTCTGTAGCAGGAGCATCTCGCCCACCATTGCCTCCTCAAGGCGTACAGTACAATAAGGCCAGAGCTCAAGGTCTAGGACAGAATTATGGACAGACATTCTTACTTATTGTTGAGGATATAGAGACAGAGGCAGAGGTCATAGCAGGTATAGTTTTAGTTGCTTCATTCCTTGCCATTACATTGTTTGACACTGGAGCCACTCATTCATTTATAGCCACTAGTTTTGCCACTATACACAACATTCCTATCATACCCTTATTTAAGAATGTTAGAATCCTCATTGGAGGAGGAGTTGTACCTGTTAGTGGTATTTGTAGACTTTGTCCTATAGTGATACGTGGTAGAGAGATGAAAGTACGACTTCTTGTATTCCCTGTGCCTACATTCGACGTGGTTCTCAGGGTGGACTGGTTGAGCCAACATTTTGCCCTTATAGACTGCCATAGGAGCAGTATCATCTTTAGACCGTCAAACATGACGGATTTTGAGTTCACTAAAGAAGAAGGAGAGAGCTGTGATGCACCCATATTGGGGACTCACATGATAATGCAGGACACCCTTCAGCACCCTATCATCATCGAGTTCAAAGATGTATTCCTCGAGGATTTGCCAGGACTGCCACCTGACCGAGACATTGAGTTTTCTATTGAGTTTATTCCCGGAGCCGAGCCTATTTCATCCCGAGTGTATCGTCTGGCACCTAAGGAGGTGGTAGAAATGAAGACGCAGATCGACAACTTGTTGGAGAAGGGCTTCATTCATGCCAGTATGTCACTATGGAGAGCGTTCAATCTTTTTGTTCCTAAGAAAGATGGGACAGTGTGCATGTTCATCGACTACAGAGCCTTGAATGCAGTGACTGTGAAGAACAAGTATCCCTTACCGCGTATAGACGATCTATTTGACCAACTAAGTGGAGCAAAAGTATTCTCCAAGATTGACTTACGATCGGGCTATCATCAACTAAAGGTTCGGAAGGAAGACATTGCGAAGACAACTTTTCGATCGAGGTATGGATACTACGAGTTCTTGGTCATGCCTTTCGGTTTGACCAACGCTCCCGCAGTCTTCATGAATTTAATGAACAAGATATTTCACCAGTACTTGGACAAATTTGTAGTCGTCTTCATAGATGATATCTTGATTTACTCTAAGAGCCAAGAGGAACATGAACAGCATCTACGGATTATTTTGGGGACCTTGAGGAATGAGCGACTCTTTGCAAAACTTAGCAAGTGTGAGTTCTTTCTTAAGGAGGTATCATTTTTTGGACACATTGTTATTGGAGACGATATATCAGTGGATCCTGAGAAGATCACAACAGTCAAGGCATGGCCCGCTCCCACATCAGCTTCTGAGGTACAAAGTTTTCTTGGACTTGCGGGTTATTACCGAAGGTTCGTAGAAGATTTCTCTCGAATAGCAGGGCCAATAACTTGACTCACTTTCAAAGATCAGGAGTTCGTATGGACAAATGAGTGTCAAGCCGCTTTCGACGAGTTGAAGAAGCGCTTGACCTAGGCACCCATTTTGATATTACCATCAGGCCCAGAAGGATTTATGATCTACAGCGATATATCCGAAAAGGAATTAGGATGCGTATTGATGCAGCATGGCCATGTAGTAGCATATGCATCGAGACAGTTTAGGGTGCACGAAAAGAATTATCCAACCCCTGATCTAGAGCTTGTCGCGGTTATCTTTGCATTGAAGCTATGGAGACACTACTTGTACGGCAAGAAGGTTGATATCTACACTGATCATAAAATCCTCAAGTACGTGTTCACACAGAAAGAGTTGAATATGCAACAACGATGTTGGTTGGAGTTGATGAAAGATTACGAGATTGAGCTACATTATCATCCGGGCAAGGCTAGTGTCATGGCAGACGTATTAAGCCGTAAGCCCATGGCACACTTCTTGACTACACAAAAGAAGTTGATTAGAGACTTGCAACAGCTTGGTATTGAGGTAGTATTGTCGGGAGCAGATGGCGTATTAGCCAATCTCCAAGTGCAATCGTCATTAGTAGATCGGATCAAGGCAGCATTACCTGCAGATTCTAGATTTAAACAACTCCGAGAGAGGACCGAGGCAGAAGAGCAGACGAGATTGAGGATTCATCCCGGTGGGACATTGCGATGTAGTGATTGTATTTATGTTCCTAATGGAGAGTTATGGCATGAGTTGATGGCAGAAGCACACAGTTCGACTTACTCTATTCATCCCGGAGGAACTAAGATGTACTGGAACTTGCGGCAGTATTATTGGTAGCACGGAATAAAGCGAGAGATAGCTCGTTTCGTGGCTAAGTGTTTGGTATGCAAACAAGTAAAGGCCGAGTACCAGAGGACGGCCAGATTATTGTAGCTGTTACCCATTCCTGAGTGGAAGTGGGAGCACATTACGATGGACTTCATCACAGGATTTCCACGGAGTCTAGTGGGCGTGATACGAAATAGGTGATTGTTGATAGACTTACCAAATCAGCCTACTTCTTACCTTTTAGAGTGGGGCAGTCCATGAAAGTTTTGGCAGAGATGTACATGAAGCAAATAGTGATGCTATACGGTGTACCAGTTAGCATCGTGTCAGATCGTGACTCGAGGTTTACCTCACACTTTTGGAGGAGTATGCAGGAAAGTTTAGGTACCCGTTTGAAGTTTTGCACATCGTACCATCCACAGACAGACGGCCAGTCAGAGTGTACGATTCGGACACTAGAGGATATATTGAGAGCATGTATGCTTGACTTTGGCAGATCATAGGAAGGCCACCTTCATCTTGTGGAGTTCTCTTATAACAATAGCTATGAAACGAGCATTCAAATGGCTTCATTTAAAGAATTATATGGAAGGAAGTGTCGATCTCCTATCTGTTGGAGCGACATCGGAGAGCGACAGATATTGGGCCCCGAACTGGTTTTGAGCACAGTGGAAAAGGTAAAGAAGATACAAGATCACATGCGAGCAGCGCATGATCGACCGAAGCAATGGACAGATAATCGTCGTCGACCTTTGGAGTTCAAGGAAGGCGACCATATTTTCTTGAAGATATCCCCCACTAGAGGCACAATTCGATTCGAAGGACGTGGCAAGTTGAGTCCAAGATACATCGGTCCTTTTGATATCTTGGAGCGTGTGGGAGAAGTTGCTTATAGATTGGCATTGCCACCGTCAATAGAGGGAGTACATGACGTGTTTTATGTGTCTCAGCTGAGGAGGTACGTGCCAGATAGCAATCATGTTCTTGATCACTCCGAGATCATAGTTGGACCGAGTTTGTCGTACGAAGAGCAACCAGTAGTTATCCTCGACCGCCAAGTGAAGGTGTTGTGGAATCATTCTATACCGTTGGTTCGTGTGGCATGGAACCATCACTCGCTAGGGGAGTCTACTTGGGAGCGCGAGGATGACATTAGGAGTCACTACCCGTATTTGTTCGAAGACCAAGGTACGTCTTGCATAATTTGACCCTTCCAAATTTTTGTATTGCATTTGACCCCCTACCTTGGTTTAATTTCGAATACGAAATTTTTATAAGTTGGGTAGGATGTAACTCCCCTATATGTTATAAGGATAATTATTGATTTATTATATGGTTTATAGTATTTTAGAGAAATTTATATGATTATGAGATAAGGTAGTGCATATTATATGATATATATATATGCACGGCTAATAATACCTAGTAGTAATATATTATTTATCCTGAGTAAATATGT
This sequence comes from Iris pallida, assembly GCA_029216955.1. NCBI lineage: Eukaryota > Viridiplantae > Streptophyta > Magnoliopsida > Asparagales > Iridaceae > Iris > Iris pallida. The sequence continues at coordinate 7,046,664 of JANAVB010020797.1, forward strand.
TCTCAGTTCTTAGGATTATTTTCCTATATTTATGGTATTAGAGATTTTTATTAATTTTTATCTATAAATTTGTGGTAGTAAATTTTGTATTTATTTATATAGTTCTTATATATGAGTGTGTATATATATATATAATATATATATATTATTTTATATATATTTTATATATATATATATATATATATAATATATATATATATATATATATATATTTTATATATATATATATATATATTTTATATATATATATATATATATAATATATATATATATATATATATAAAATATATAATTTTTATATATATATATATATAAATATATATATATTTTATATATCTTATATATATATAATATATATATATATATATATATATATTATAATATAATATATATATATATATATAAATAAATAATATATATATATATATATATATATATATATATATATATATATATACACACAAATGTTTATTAAAAAAAGGAAATTCTGCATGAACAGTAGCGAGCGCTACTGTTCATCTTCCTAAACTACCCGAGCTGAGCCGTAGGAAATCCAAAAATCCGAAATTGGAGTACTCCAAACAAACGAGATCTTGCACTAAATCACCCCAGATCTTTTCCACTATAATCCTTATCAAATTCTCCTATAGATCGACCTAAATCCAGTCTTAATAGGATTTAAATCTGATTTAAATTGGGATTTAAAATATTGATATATATGCGAATACACATCAAAGAAACCTATCAAAGACTCTAATCCTTTCAATTCTCTCGACCGCTCTGTCCCTCGATAACCGACGACCGTCTGTAATCACCGATGACCCTCTACTACCTCCGACGACTACTGCAGCACCGCAGCGCCACTCGATCCCGACAGAACAGAACAGTTGCTCTGTTCTAAGGCAATCTCAGGTACCATCTTCCAACCGAAATTCTCCTGCGACACTTTATTATTTTCGATTTTATGAATACCTCTAGAAACCCTAAATAACCCTCTAGAAGGCCTCACAGTTAGACATCGATGGGGACGAACTTTCGATTCAGGAAGTTGACACCAAGTCGACGAAAAACTTACCAAACATAGAACATGAAACAGTCCCCAAAAACCTCGATTGGAAGACGGTTTTGGAACCAACCATTAGGATTTTTTGAAAACCAACAGAACACAGTCCAAAATAACCTATAGGGCAGAAAAACTTTTACAGAAGTTGATTTCATCAATCGAGCGCCGAGAAATCGGCTTCCCAAATCGACGAAAAATCAGCTTTCAAAAATAACAAAATTTATAAATTCTCCTCGATACGACGTGCGTTCCGCCAAACCGGGCGACGTGGACGCAAGCCGAAGGCATCGAAAGGTGCGTATCGACTTCGCGGACGTGTGGGCTTTGACGGAATTCAAATTGGTCGCGTGTGCACGACGAATTTGATGTGTATCCGTCGAAATTTACCGTATCGGCCTTTTTGTAAATTTTCCAATTATTTTATGCACATTCGTCAAATCGATATGAAACTTGCGCCAACAGGTCCGAGTCAAAATTCTGGTCCTATATACCAAGTTTGGTCTGATTCTGAGTAGGTTGATCGGAACGCCAAAATTGGTGGGCCCGCAACCCGATCCAGCGGGCGATTTTGTGCACGGCTCATCGGAATCCAAAATTGGACATACCGTTGGATTCGTCTCCTCAAACCGGATCCGTATACATATAGTTTGACGACTTTAGAGACCGTAGACATTGGCACGCGTTCCGGTACGAAACGGGTCCAACGGCGGACATCATTTTAACCCAAAATTATGATTTTGCCCATATTCCAGAATTGGACTTTTGGTCAAGCATTTCTTAGGTATATCACTTATTCCGAGTACGTTCTTGATGTTTATTTCAGCATCCAGAGTTTTTTAGAGATTATGACATTTTTGTTGCTGACATTGTGATTCTTGGACTTGCCACCTTCGCACCACTAGGCAAGATACCTTGCCAACTTATTCTGTGATTATTATATTTTTATTTTCAGTTATTATTTTCAACATTTCTTATTTATTGATATTATAAAACTGTGCGTCCAAGTCACACTTGGGTGCAAGCGACTTTATTAGTCGTTTTCTCACTTTATTTCTACTCTCTTACATTGACTTAGCCTAGTGACCACCCATTGTTGTTGAGGTATTGGTATATCTCATACGACCTTGACACTTGTTTTACCACGTGATATGAGTCACATGTAGGACACGTACCCACGTAGTCGGCTGGCCACCGATACGTATGGAGCGTGCGACGGATAGGAGTAACTGCCCATAGAATTACATGTTAGAAGACTTGGCAGTTACTAGAGGTTCATATCAGTCATGGAGATGATGATACTAGGCATTGGATGGGAAGAAAAATACCTGACGTATGGGCTTCTTTGCACTTCCCTGATTACCTGTGCTCTCCTCCGGAGACGCAGGCCCCAGGTGTCCTCTGACGCTTTCCAGAGCGTTATGGACAGTAGCCCCTTGCACATGATGCCCTCTGACGATCTTTGGACGTTATGGACGTAGGCCCCTGGTTCCCTTTACGGGAACTATTTCGATCCCATCTACAGCCAGGGCTCATGCGTTGAAGGATTGTTTCTCAAACTGCATATCACATTAGACTGGTCAGGAACCCGATTGCATGCATCCTTTCTTTTCTGTTATATTATCATAGTTTATATGGCATGGTGTTTTCTTGTATCTTGCTACGTCCCTCTGAGGACCTGGTTATCTCTCCAGGATTAGACGATTTCCCGCAGGAGTACGGAGCGGCACTGGATCCATCCTACATTGATGACGAGGCATCTCCCGCAGACTTCTAGCTTATTGATTTCCTTGTAACATTTAGTGGAACATTTTTACATCACTTTATATTTCTATTTGTGGGGGTTGAATCCGATCATTGTGACTATTTATCATAGCTGTTTGGAGGGGGAATGACCACCCGGCTATCTTTTAATACACTCATTTATTATATGGACTTTATTATCTTCTGTGTTGAGCTGTGATGAGATTATATTATATTATTCTGGTCTATGATGATTTATTATACAGCTTATGTATGTATACGAGGGTCCCGTATATCGGGGTATTCTTTGTATATGTGCAGCTGGCATGTTCACGTACTTGATCCTATGTATTTTGGGACTGGGGCGTTACAACTTTGTAATCTCCGAGTATCAGAGTTTGGGTTTTTGTATAACAGGTCAGTAGGATATGCTCGAGTATGTACAAAGATAGGACTGCACTTGGAATACCTGAAGGGCAAGGCACTACTTAGAGGGCAGGCCAAGGGTATTGGTTTAGAGATCGGTATACAACCTATATCTACATCTACCTAAATACAAGTCCGATAAAGGTTTAGAAGGGTCGTGTAGGGCTGCATTTATAAGTCAAATATTTGATGCACAATACTTGGGTACATACTCATAATAGTATGAAGAGCAATCTGTGACTGTAATAGAAGCTACCGGTTGATACACAAAAGGGTAGCATGTTAGTTAGATGGTCATGAGTAAGGGCTATTGTCGCAAGAGGGTATGCAAACATAAGAGAATTCCTGGAATACATATATCATTAAAGATAGAAGAAATGACTAGATACTTGTGTGTGTAAAGACCCGCATCAGGTCCAGGTGTTGAAAGTTTAGTACTTAGTAGATTATGAAGGTAAAACATGAAGATATATAGGCACCTGGGTACAATATTTGGGAAGTCCACATCAGGACACAGTAACGTATAAGAAGTTTTACAACAGCAGTATCTCATATGGTTATGGAGACTACTTTATTAGCACTTGGAGGATAGGCTATTGGCAATCGACGGGGTTGGGTCTGAGTAAGGGCTGAGGACTATACTAGTAGGGGCAGTGAACCAAATTGTAGTCTATAGAATCTAAACCATGGGATTAGACAATGGACCAAGAAGACTAATTTTAAGTAGATTGTAAATTTGATTCCAATTGTATATTGACATGGTAAATCATGAAATAGGCTACTTGGACCTTGATACAGATTCTTGACCCGTATCTGCAGTTCAGGACCACAAGCAAGTATACCTTGTCGAACTCATGCAATATTTACATGTTGCTTCTCATATTGTACTTGCTTTATCATCTACTACTTTACTTGTCTTCTCGTTACACGTGCACGTAGAATTTTTCTTGATTTCCATTATTTCTCATTGTGTGGTTTTCGTGTTCTTGTGCATTTCGTAAGATTGTTATTGTCACTATGCCCTTGATTGACTTGACCGGATCTTATATTCCTTTAGGAGAGGAGATTGATACTAGGATTAGCATTTCTCGATTGGGAGTATCTTACACTGTACTAGAATCGAGACATACTATAGATTGTGAGTATCTTGTATTGTACTACAGTCTATAGGTATTATTCGATTGATTGTTAGCTAAGTCTAGTATTATATTTTTCACATGACATATTGTTTTTAGATGTTCTTCTTGCACTGTTCTTATCTTCCATCCATGTTACTATCATATGAGTAGGCGTGTTTTTATGTATCTTGCTAGTACTCTAAGGACCTGATGATCTCTTCAGGTTTAGCCGAGGTTTATCCAGGTGCATATGAGCAAGTGTATGAGCCACGTCATGGTACCACTGCAGCTGATGATGTCTTTGATGCTTAGCTTCGTTAGATCTTGTTATTTTATTTTCACATCTCTATTTATTTCTATCTACTGGTAATGGATTTGTGTCCACCGGACGTGACTTAAAATCTTGATAACTTGAGACATCATTTTATATTATCATTCAGTATTCAGTTCTTCAGTATTTATTCATTGTTCATCAGAGTAATTGTATCTTTTACTTCTGTGGATGAGATATAGATTGCCTTGACAGTTCTAGGTTCCTGTGACTTATGTATACTAGACAACGTTCTACCGTCGATACTGCGGCATAGGGTGAACTTGGTCACAGACTTGTATCCGAAAAGCGGATGCGGGTCGTGACATCTTCCACTGTTTACATTTGATTTCGGCATATCTCTACTATTTCCATTTTTTAAATTCAATGCCTCCTAAAATTCCTTAATCTTCCAAAAAAAGGAAAGTTGAAAAAGCTGAATCCTTTACTGGTCAAGAGCCGGCTTCGTTCTCCTTGTTTAGTCCCACTATGCTGGACGGTGACTAATTTGATGATTTCATTTTTGTGTCACAAGATGCATCCAATGAATGGTTTAATGATTTTCATCAAAGAAAAATTTATGCGGGAAATCCTATTAGCTTTACTTTGTTTCCCGATCACACAACCGTTTTTGAACACTTCGAGTTACTATTAGTTCAATCTAGTTTTCCAATTTATTTTAATGTTATCTGCTGGTTTTATTGTAATCTTTCTGTCAAAAAGGGAACGACTAAATCAAAAGATGGCGGAATTGACATCGAGTTTGATGCTCATCATGTGGCAATCATGCTTCATATTCTCAATACTGGAGAAGCATTAGTTGATATCACCTCGGTGCAATTTTCAGCTGGTACAACTTTTGACTCTTTTCGTGACTCCTTATGCGCACCTAACTCTCGTCCCCAAGGCAATCTTCGTCCTAGACACTTAAACAACTACTTTTATGATCTCCATAGGAGGGTATTTTCTACCATTATTTTGAAAAATACCGCCACTGATGAGATTTCATACTTGGAACTCTACGCTATATATCATCTTCACTTTCATGTCCCCGTCAGTCTGCCTAAGACTGTCATCGCCACTATAAAAAAGTGTCGCAAGAAACTGCGACGTCTTCTCTATGCGATGTATCTGCCTATCATATTTCAGTACTTCGAGGTCACTTTTGATGACTGTGCTCAGGATGCCCCTCCTGCATATCTTTATGAGCATCGCCGAGCTACTTCTATTCCTGCAGTTCAGGCTCCTCCTCCTCCAGTTGACCCATCAGTCGATACTACACATCTTGTCGGTGGTGTTATCCTTGTGTCCCTTCAGGCTCTAATGTTGGATCAGTTTCGAGATATGGACTTTCGTACCACTCTTCAGCTTAAGGCCATATCCAACACTGTGAGGGATGTTTCCTACAGCTTTTCTCACAATCGGTCCTATTCCCATGCTTCGTGATCCTACGGTGCATGGGTATCGCATTGATGATCCAGAGGCTAAGCGATACTTTGACTCTGCTGTTGCCCGTTATGATCCCAACCATTCTGCTGAGACCGATCCTTCTAGGACGGCAGGTACTGATGACGATGATGATGAGGATGACGATTGAGGATGTTTCCTCATGATAGAGCGTCACTAAGTATGTTTTAGATTTTATTTATGTTATGTATTATAAAGCTCTAAAATTGTTGTTTGGAGCTTCTATTTCTAGAATTTTTCATATGTCCAGCCTACATGTTTTGTTACAGGAGAGTAACCGAATGTCACGCCCCGACCCAAAAAATTGCTCATCCTCGCATCGATTTATCTGAATCATTCTTCCTCGCTGGGGCATGATATCGTACGAGTCTGGAGTTACACTCGTACAAGGCAAGATGACAAGTTCTCAAATGGTTATCGTTGATTACATATTAGCAACAGAAGAAACATAGTATATGAAACAATTCTCTTTATTGATAATTGAACTGAGGTTACAAAGGATTTCAATAACCCAACTGAACTTGCTAGATTAGTTTACAACACTCAGGTTCTCTATTGCTCTTAAAGGATTTCACCGTTCCATACATTATGTCTTCTATATCTCGGCCGCATCATCCTGTTACAAGTTCGAGCGTAAATGCGATCGCACGCCTCAATACGCTACGACATTCCATGACTCAGCACGTTCAAGCGAAGCTCCACCGCGAGAAGAGCGAGTAGGTGGCTTATCACAGCAATAGCAGGTCACAAACCATCTTAATGAAGTTCACCATCAATATCGATTTTAAAGAATCATTCCTCCTAGGCCAAACGGTCCCAGCGCTAGGGCGTACCACATTCGAGGGAAGCCTATCACAAACCCATGCACGGGCTATATATCTTTAAGTCCATTTGACCATGCAACGCACATCACTAGCATGCAACCAAACAACTCGCTTATCTCTATTTCTATTGGCACAATACCCCAATTCAATGTTCATCAACGAACGCCCTGAAGGATATAAACATTTCGAGGCACCATGCCACCTTCAACAGTTTCGTCACATTTGTGCCACAATTGTTCTCTTTGCAATGAAGCCATCTTTTGTAAGTCTCTTGGACGTACGCATGCTTTGATATAGTTATTCACCATTCCTTGCGTCGTGCATTCGATGTACGCCTCGAAGCCGTATTTTCATGTTCTACGCCTTAGTGTTTATTATTCATGGCTTGTGCACTAGGGCACTCGCCTCTATAGTCTTTTAATGTGCTAGCCGTCTAACTCGTGCACAAGGGCACGAAATAACTTGTGCGCTGAGGCACTCATGGATACAGTTATCCTACGTTGATATGGCTTGCGCACGGAGATACTTGCTGTTGCGATGTTTCGATGTTCAATAGCGACTCGTGCATTTGATGCACGTTTTCTTTCAATTGTTAAATCTAGTGTTCGACACGCACTATGATTTCCCTCGACCGAGCCACACCCGTGGACTCGATAAGTTAACTTTAGCATATAATGGTACATTTTAACATAGGCATGAAGGAGTAGGAAAGAAGGGTCAAAGTCCTCCCACCTTAAGCTGATATGCCTTATCGTTTTGCCGAGCCAATGCGGCTCGATTTCATAACTTTGTTGCACGACCAACTCTTCTAACTTAGCTATTCGAGAACTTCGTGCTTCATTGAATTATTCAACTGATTTGGCTTACCGTGCCTATGCCTCAGTCCATCGCAAGGCGGTGATTTGGTTTTGCAGACAACAATGCAAATAAGGCAAAATATCGACCTCTTATATTTCAGCGTAAACGTAAAGCCTGCACACGAAACCAACTAAAATCCATATTCGTTCAAATCTGACTTGTGCCTTTGCATCGATTTTATTTCTTAGAATCTTCGAACCGACTCAAAGCATTTCTTTCGTTCGGGCCAACGTAATTCTTTGCATTGATTCGACTCGATGCATTTCTCGGGTCAACATAACTTTTGTATCGATTCGCATCGATACTTAATCGGGTCAATGACTCAGCATAATGTGTCGTACGGAGCGGAGAATTACATAATATACTACTAAAAATAAGGTCCATCCTCGAACCGATTCCAACACTCAAACCAAGTATTTTCTCTAGATCGTTTCACGATCTCGTCCCACTATCGTTTGCATCATACAACTTAGTTTTGATTATACACTTATTTTAGGCGTCCTACGAATATATGCATTTCAACCAAGCTCAGTTGTAGGATATTGAAAAAGTAACAGGTAACTGCTTATCCTCAATTACTTGTTATCTCGTACTCTCGATCAGACTTGGGTTTCTAGTATTTGTTCTTGTAATCCTATCGCATATGCATTATTCAATGCATACGTGATCATCCAACAAAAGTCACGACGCACGATGTGATTCAAAAATTGCATTTCTCATTTCGTAAGTTTCGTATGACCATCAGTTCTATGTGTTGCATCAAGCCTTCTCGCATCCGATTGCAATGAGTCTCCACAAAGCCTTGCGTCCAAAGTCGTTGCCTAACTATTTCTAAAGTTTCATATTGTAACTCGTCTCGATACGATTTCCCTTTGTTGACTTGCAACATGCATCAACAATTTGGGCTACGCCCATTAGGTGACTTACTTAGACACCGTGCTTGAATTCTTCCAACGCAACTTTAAAATTGACGTTGCACAAATGCCACAATCTATTCGACACAAAATTTCCATTCGAGTCGAAGATGCTCAAAGGCAACAATTATTTTGACACAAAGGTCTTTCTACGACGCGTCTTATATTCGACTCCGATCAAGTAGGAATTCCCTAGCCAAATTTCTAACTTGTCCGTCTCGCGACATCGAATATAAATTCGAATCATGCAAGCTCAATTGCAAGGTGAATCCAAATTCAACGTTACAACTTTGAAAGTCATTCTTTTACTGCTCGCTCTCGTGCACAGCATGATTCTCAAAATCGCCTAGACTTATCACCAACATGCACTACATATTTGTTCTTTACATAATTTCATATACGATATCATATGGGTCATCTTATGGGTCTGCAACTTTTATTTTGATTTGGTGGTCAAGTCGTCTACGGTCAGTTGTCCCGAAGCTACGCTCGATAGTTGTGGATCATTAACGAAGGACAGATAATACGAACCATTCTATATCTTATTTTGGGGCCAGATCACGTTCCGATGATTTCTACCCAAATTCGGACATAACCATTTCTACTTACGCAACTGAGACGCAACTATCCTCCTAGTAATTCAGGCACTACGGTTGATTCCACAATTCATGAAACATCTACTCGTATCGAGTTCGAGTCTTTCTACCAACGGTTGACACCCGAGAAGTTATATTCATCGAAATAATCGTCAATGACTTTATAATATCTTCCCGATAAATCATAAAGTTTACGATCAACCAGTTTGATACCTTCATATTGCTATTTTCAAAAATCTCGATATCGTAGGCCTAGCCCATTTTATTTTCTCACATCATGCTTACGTTTCTTAGTGAATCAATTTCGATACGTCATATCAATTTCGATAGTGCGAGGGTCAACTTTGAATCTGTATCAACGTCGACTTAGCTCGCATCGCCGACATCCAAGTTCTCAACGAACCTTTTTCATATGCATCAAATTCTTGCTTGATTCGTCGCATCCCGCTATACTTCGATCGCGCAACTAAGTTATCGATTATCCAACATCGAACACTCGAGTTATACGATCACGCCCTCTAAGTTTTGTGTGTTTATGTCGTACTCAAATGGAGTTTTGAGGTAACATAACCAACTATCTCTTAGGCACGATTCATCTGCATCAACCGACTTTTCATCGAGATTGCAGTTCGTGCGGTCTAATTACAGTTCGTATCGCCAACATTTTCATCGAGTTCGCGAGTTGTGCGATTCGATTATAATTCACATCGACTAACATTTCTATCGAGATCACAAGTCATGCGATGTAATTATAATTCACATCGACTAACTTTTTTTCGAGATCGCATTCGTGCGATCATTTATAATATTAAAGTTTTCTATCCGATTCGATAATTGCCTCGAAGCATAATCATTTTACAATTCTCAGTCATCTGACCGACATATAAATTTTTGTCTGACGTATTATTTATTGATGCAAGTCCCTGTCCTATCGTTCCAATCGATTATCTAAGAATACTTGCATCAACATGCCGTCATACAAATTTCTAATCGAGTCTCGGTACTATCCGCCCGTTACGGACAAACCTTCCGTAATTTACACAACGTGTCGATGCAATCCATCACACAAGTGATATTTCATATACCCACTAAGAATCGAGTCACCCATCGCATAGGTGGTATGTCATATACCACTCGAAAATCAAGTTATTTCCATCGTATCATACTTGGTATGAACAAACAATCTATTTTGACTCACGATTTCTGCAGTGATCATGCCGATCACAATCGTAACTTTTTTATTAATCAAAATTTGACACAACTCGACCAATGTATTCATTTGCCAACACAAATTCAGTGCACAACTGAACAGTTTACTTCTATCGATTTATGATTTCAGTTCCGTCCGTTGCACCTCGTGTAATATTTTATTACAATTCCGTTGTACTTCATGCAATGATTCACTTTCGACATTCATTTTTGACATCTTTTACACCTTGTGCAACGATTTATTTTCGACATTCAAAGCGAATGCTCAAATCCGTTCAACACATTCGATATCAACTTTTATTTTTATTGCAACGCATCATTCATAATTCAACTCGTTGTAATTGATACAACAACATTTCACGACTTTTATTATATCAATGCAACCAATATTTCTCATATCGACGGTTGCATTGAAACAACAAACATTTTGATTCACATTTTACAACTTGTTGCACTTGCAGCAACAAGTGACTTGTTGCATGTCACGACCCACACCCTGTTTAGGTGCACGAGAACGTGGGTACGTTCAGCCTACGCCGCAGTGTCGATGGTAGAACGTTGTATAGGTCATCTATAACATATAACATCTAACAACAAGATATGTAAACCTGTCATCTCCGCACAGAGGTATAATATAACATCTCTACTATATAATATCATTCACAAGTCTAAGGAAGATAGAGCACGATATGAAATCAGATAAAAGGAAGAAACTGAATATAAATAGAGTTATCACACCACACAAAATAGATGTCCGACACAAATAAATAAAAGTTCTGAATATAAATAAGTCTCAACTAACAATCGGAATAATCCGATAGAAACTGAAAGCTATAAAGTACTAAGATAGAGCTAAGCACACACTATTGGGCTAGGTCCTCCTCTGGCTGCTGTGTACCACCCTCATAAGCCTCATAGAAGGTAGGACAATCATCTATATCATCTGTAATATTTTTAACAGTATCCTTACCCATATAGTACCACCCTAACACATACATTTAGATATCATATATCAAGTATATACATATCATCACTATAAACCATAACTTATATCTATATACTCTCATAATATATATATAGATACTATATAACCCAAAAATATATATATACCTATCTATATAACCCTTCCACAATCTTACATCACCTACTCAAACTCAAACACTTAGACACTAACCCACTAACACTAGGATATCATATCAATCTTGGTCATATTGGCATCCCAATACCAATATCCTTGTTGGAATTCAATATCTTAACTTGGATAAACCTATACCTTACCTTGATATCTTGATACCTTACCTTGGTACCTTAATACCATACCTTGGTCATAAGGTAAACTAATCATTTACCTTGAGGGTAAAGGTAATTCATATTTACCTTAAGATACTAACTTAATATCATAAGATACCAAGATATCCCTCAAATATCTAATTAACTAACTATCTAATGTACTAACATAGCATCTTAACTAATATCTAACATGTAACCTATAGAGACTAACTTGCTAACATACCAATATCTAGAACTAACATAACCTACTAACATATCAATATCTAACCTACTAGATATCTAACATCAAACAACCAAACAACATATCAAATATCTAACAAAATGCTAACATCTACTATCTATAACTAACACTCATACTAACAAATATAACTTACACTAACATATAACAAACTCTAACATATCTAACCCTCTACTAACCAACATCTAACAAACATACTAACATATATTACCTATCAATAATATATATATATATATATATATATATATATATATATATATATATATATATATATATATATATATATATATACTATATCATACATATACTCAATAACCTATGATACCTACATTCACTTAATATCCATACTACATAGGCTCATAGGTTACATAAAATGCTTATGTCGTATAGTCACTCTTCTACTTAAAATAATACTGTACCAATTAGTACTTCACTAAATTCTAAGATTAAAGTATGTTTTAGCCCTTCGTATTAGCTTCCTAAAACTTCAAATGGATCGCATTTTCATGTCCGGAAGCTCCCAAAATCGCAAAAATATCGAAACGTGTTTGTCTTTCGTACAACTGATACTCAAACAGTTCTACAGAAAGTTCTAGAATGCATTTTACCTACTAATATATATATTTGAAAATCTAACTTCGATATGGTTCTTTTAAAAAATATAAAAAATTAATTGGAGTTCTAAGCTAAAAGTTAAAATATTTCTAAGTTGCTATGGCTACTAAAAACGTGGATGAATATTATGACGAATTTGAATTGTTTGGACAAAAGAAACACATCTCACTCTCCACACCACTCAAGACACACATCAAACCACACTCCCCTCTCCTCTAACACAAGCACACCACTAACAACATATCCACACACATCTAAATATACTAAATATATCTATCATACCTATTATATATATATAAAACAGTCAGTTATATAAAGAGACACTAAAATGACAAGTTGAGGCTAAAAATATGACATGTAGACTAAACCACTTAGATCTAACCATGGATATCTAAATGAAACTCATTCTAACCATCCTAACTAACATCAATCCATCCTCTAACATGTCTAAAACTGAAATTAAAACATAATTATATCTATTAGACATTAAACCAAATACATGAGGTGTCCTAATTTGAGATCTAATAAGTAGGACACAAAACACAATTCTAACTTGCTTTAGAGAGCTCCAAATAGCCTCAAACTTGAATCTAAAGAGGTACATGCATGGGGGTGGATCATATGGATTCAAAACTAACTAATATGCATAGAAAAATAATTTAGAGGATTGGTTTTACCTATTGGAAGTGGAATTCCAACGATACTCTCAAGGACACGGCTCCGATACGAAGATCCTTCTAAAATGGACACTCCTCCTACCACTTTGCTCCAAATTTTTGCTAGCACCCTCCCTTCGTAGTATGAGAAGGTTGGATGGATGTTTTGATGAAGGGATATAAGGATTTAGAGATCAAATCAAATAGGGAAGCACTTTAATTTGGGGAAGAACACTTTGTGAAGGAAAAGAGACAAGATGGAATAAAATGAAAGAAATGGAGGCTAACCTACCTATAGTGGCTGCCATCATTGCCCTATTTGGGCCTTGGGGGAAAGCCCAATAAGGACCCTACTAATCTTCCTTGGTTAATTTTTAGTTAGGTTCAAGTTTGGGATCAACAGGGTCAAGTTTAAGGCTCTAACTTGACAAATCTAACAAGTGGGATTAGTCAAAACTTACTAACTTAATTAGTGGGGTGTGTGGGCCATGACTAACTAATTTTGGTGTCCCGTTTAGAGTCTAAGCTACCCGGGTCACTAACACAAGTCGGAACGAGATGAAAATCGAACCCGGCTTAACAAATCCAATAAAATCAATATTAAAATATAAAAATTTCCAAAATATTAAAATATAAAAAATGACCAAAATCATAATGAACTCATTTAAATAGTTTTAAATTAACTAAAATTTACCATAAATTATTACTATTAATATTAAATGATAAATTTTTAAAGAAGATCAAAATTATTCTCATTTTAGAAAAGTGGTGATTACAAATCTACCCTCCTTAGAAAAATTTCGTCCTCGAACTTAAGATGGCCATACTCCTTTTAGGTTAAACCCCCAATAATCAAGGTCAAGATAAATATATCTAATAACATGTAAACTATGGTCCTACTGGTCGTGATTTTACAGTTTCGAACAGGGTCACTATACTATCTATCACAATACAAAATATCCTGGCAGGTACTAATGAAATCACACATCAAGATGGGAAAGAAGAACAGAAAAGACAGACATGCTAACCCGTCACCTGCAACGTCGGTCTCCTCGACCATCAGCGCAAAATCCCTGCCCCTCTGGTGCTAGGCATGGTTATACGCCACAGGTGGCCTAGCTCCCTCTATCTACTTCATGATGCTCAAGTAATACCCACACTGATATTCCACTCCACTAAACTAGGACATCATCTATATGGCATCTATTCTGCAATCTGATAATCATATCCGTCTATCCAGAACCATGTTATCAGAATCCTCGTTACACCAGTAAGTGTGGCTACAATAATCCATAGAGTCCGCTACTAAGGTACATACCTCTAGAATCATGGTATTTAAAATTTTCGTATTGCCGCTAGCTTGGCTGCAAAAACTTTAAATTCCTACACCCGAAAAATACATTCGAAAATCAGACTCTATACATTCGTCTTGCCAGCTAGTATGACTGTAGAAGACTCTAGATTCTATAACTGAGACAACCTATCCCATAAGATTTATCTTGGTAGAAAATCAAGTCAACATTGAACACCAAGAATTAAATTCAATAACGAACAAAAAAAGGTAGCAGAAACTGTCGGAACGAATTTCGAGATAGTTTATAATGAGATCCTCAAGGGTTATCCCAGGAATCTTCTCAAGTAGTCCTAACAGTGATTGAGTAACTCTTTATACTGCCTATCCTATATCCTAGCAGCAGGCTCGTAGCAGCACTCTAAGTCGAGCACCGCTACAAAATCGCACTAGTTGCGACTGTGACCTGCATGGGCCACCACAAAAATATGTTACGACCCGCATACTGTTTAGGGACACGAGAACGTGGGTACGTCTAGCCTACGCCGTAGTGTCGACGGTAGAACGCTGTATAGGTCATCTATAATATCTAACATCTAACAACAAGATATGTAAACCTGTCATCTCCGTACGGAGGTATAATATAACATCTCTACTATATAATATCAATCACAAGTCTAAGAAAGATAGAGCACGATATGAAATCAGATAAAAGGAAGAAACTAAATATAAATAGAGTTATCACACCACACAAAATGGATGTCCAACACATATAAATAAAAGTCCTGAATATAAATAAGTCTCAACTAATAATCAAAATAATCCGATACAAACTGAAAGCTATAAAGTACTAAACTATAACTAAGCACACTCTACTGGGCTAGATCCTCCTCTGGCTGCTGTGTACTACCCTCATAAGCCTCATAGAATGTAGGACAGTCATCTATATCATCTGTAATATTTTTAACAGTATCCAGTCAGGATTGGAACGAGCACATCTCATCTAGAAATTTCAAGTAAATAACAAGGACTATAAAGCAGTTATAGACATTTATATTGATAAAATAATAAGACAGACAAAAACCTATGAGAACAAGTAATGGAAGAAAATTATCATATCAAAACAGAACAATGTAAAGGTGAACTAAAAATCTAAAACTGTAATAGACATTGTGTTTTGGAATACCAGTTGGATATGTGATCGACCTGGGATATTCAATGCTTATACTAAGAAAAAGCTAGCTCAACCATACGTGCAATGTATGCTTAGCTAGTAGTTGATAATTACACTATTTGTCAATAGTTCTCGATCACATATCTAACTAATATTATTCCCGCCCCGACTGATACGATGGATCCAAAATCATGACACGTCACTAGCCAATGTTATTCAATGTTATCCAATATTATTCAATGTTATCCAATGTTATCCAATACCAACGAGAACAGTATTCAATAGCATCGATGATATAAGGTAACATCTCATGACTGAAGATCCAATGACAATACCAATCCATGTACAATCGTGCCAAGAATCATAGTAGACATCCAATAGAACTAACTAAAACTGAAATACAGTAATCACTAAGTAAATGAAAGAACTATCAGAGAATGTACTCGTTTGATTCCCTGAATGACTGATATGAATAGATGTCTGAACTGATGTCACGGAGTCCTAATTAGAGCAACACATGTTATAAATAGTTCAATTTGCAATGATAGAAATTTACAATACAATCTACATGTTTCTAAGTCAATCTAGGTCGAAGTCAACTCTTGGTCAACTCTAAGTCAACTCTGGTCTACCTTGGGTCAAACTAGGAGTCAAGGTTAAGCTTTTAAGGTTTTGGTCAAATTTAGATTAGTGGTCAACATCTATGATACTTAAGATATATTAATATATAAACATACCACATATATCCTTACCCATATAGAACCATCCTATAACATACATATAGATATCATATATCGAGTATATACATATTCTCACTATGAACCATAACCTATACCTATATACTCTCTTAATATATACAGATACTATATAACCCAAAAATATATATACCTATCTATATAACCCTTCCACAAACTAATATCACCTACTCAAACTCAAACACTTAGACACTAACCCACTAACACTATGATACCCTATCAACCTTGGTCATATTGGTTTCACAATACCAATACCTTGGTTGGAATCCAATACCTTAACTTGAGTAAACCTATACCTTACCTTGATATCTTGATACCTTATCTTGGTACCTTGATACCATACCTTGGTCATAAAATAAACTAATCATTTACCTTGAAGGTAAAGGTAATTCATATTTACCTTAAGATACTAACTTGGTATCATGAGATATCAAGATATCACTCAAATATCTAATTAACTAACTACATAATGTACTAATATAACATCTTTACTAATATCTAACATATAACCTATAGAGACTAACTTGCTAACATACCGATATCTAGAAGTGACATAACCTACTAACATATCAATATCTAATATACTAGATATCTAACATCAAACTATCTAACAATATATCAAATATCTAACAAAATACTAACCTCTACTATCTAACTAACATTCAAACTAACAAATATAACTTACACTAACATATAACAAACTCTAAC
Source organism: Iris pallida (assembly GCA_029216955.1). Classification (NCBI taxonomy): domain Eukaryota; kingdom Viridiplantae; phylum Streptophyta; class Magnoliopsida; order Asparagales; family Iridaceae; genus Iris; species Iris pallida. The sequence continues at coordinate 7,063,916 of JANAVB010020797.1, forward strand.
ATATCTAACCCTCTACTAACCAACATCTAACAAACATACTAACATATATTTTCTAACAATAATATATATATATATATATATTTTTTCTAACAATAATATATATATATATATATATATATATATATATATATATATATATATATATATATATCATACATATACTCGACAACTTATGATACCTACATTCACTTAATATCCATACTACATATGCTCATAGGTTACACAAAATGCCTATGTTGTATGGTCACTCTTCAACTTAAAATCAATATTGTACCAATTGGGACTTCACTAAATTATAAGATTAAAATATGTTGTAGCCCTTCGTATTAGCTTTCCAAAACTTCAAACGGATCGCATTTTAGTGTCCGGAAGCTCTCGAAATCGTAAAAATATCGAAATGTATTCGTCTTTCGTACAGCTGACACTCAAACAGTTCTACAAAAGTTCTAGAATGCATTTGACATATTAGTATATATTTGGAAAACTAACGTCGATACAGTTCTTTAAAAAAATAGAAGATTAATCGGAGTTCTAAGCTAAAAGTTATGGCATTTCTAAGTTGTTATGGCTACTAAAAACGTGGATAAATATTATGACGAATATGGATTATTTGGATAAAAGATACACATCTCACTCTCCACACCATTCAAGACACACATCAAACCACACTCCCCTCTCCTCTAACACAAGCACACCACTAACAACATATCCACACACATCTAAATATATGAAATATATCTAACATACCTATTATATATATACAAAACAGTCCATTATATAAAGAGACACTAAAATAACAAGTTAAGGCTAAAAATATGACATGTAGACTAAACCACTTAGATCTAACCATAGGTATCCAAATGAAACTCATTCTAACCATCATAACTAACATCAATCCATCCTCTAACATGTCTAAAACTGAAATTAAAACATAATTAAACCTATTAGATATTAAACCAAACATATGAGCTGTCCTAATTTGAGATCTAATAAGTAGGACACAAGATACAATTCTAACTTGCTTTAGAGAGCCCCAAATGGCCTTAAACTTGAATCTAAAGGGGTACATGCATAGTAGTGCATCCTATGGATTCAAAACTAACTAATATGTATAGAAAAATAATTTAGAGGATTAGCTTTACCTATTGGGAGTGGAATCACAATGATACTCTCAAGGACACGGCTCCGATACGAAGTTCCATCCAAAATGGACACTCCTTCTACCACTTTGCTCCAAATCTTTGCTAGCACCCTCCCTTGGTAGTATGAGATGGTTGGATAGAAGTTTTGATGAAGGGATGTAAGGATTTGGAGATCAAATCAAAGAGGGAAGCTCTTTAATTTGAGGAAGAACACTTTGTGAAGGAAAAGAGGCAAGATGGAATAAAATAAAAGAAAGGGAGGATAACCTACCTATATTGGCTGCCATCATTGCCCTATTTGGACCTTGGGGGAATGCCCAATAAGGCCCCTACTTATCCCCCTTGGTTAATTTTAAGTTAGGTTCAAGTTTGGGATCAAAAGGGTTAAGTTTAAGGCTCTAACATGACAAATCTAACAAGTGGGATTAGTCTAAACTTACTAACTTAATTAGTAGGATTTGTGGGCCATGATAACTAATATTGGGGTCCCGTTTAGAGTCTACGCTATCCGGGTCACTAACACAAGTCGAAACGAGATAAAAATTGAACCCGACTTAACAAATCCCAAAAAATCAATATTAAAATATAAAAATTTTCAAAATATTAAAATATAAAAAAATAACCAAAATCACAATGCATTAATTTAAATAGTTTTAAATTAATTAAAATTCACCATAAATCATTATTAATAAAATTAAATGATAAATTTTTACAAAAGTTTAAAATTATCCTCATTTTAAAAAAGTGGTGATTATATTGCACTTGCAGCAACAAACATTTTACTGCTCATTGCACTCAATACAATAAATATTTTATGACTTTCTCAGCAAACAACATGTAATTTCCAAAATACATGCGACAAAATTATACGATTTATTAGACTTATTATACGGAACATCCAATGCAACATCGAGAAGGGTCAAGAATGATTTGATTGGTTGTGGGCAACTCTTTGGAATTAAAATAAAGTAAGCATCCTGAAAAATTGAACCTAGAGCTCTAATACCAATTTGTCATGCACCAACACGAAAAATCGCTCGTCATCGCATCGATTTATCCGAATTATTCATCCTCGCTGGGGCATGATGCCGTACGAGTCTGGAGTTGCACTTGTACAAGACAAGATGATAAGTTCTCAAATGGTTATCGTTGATTTGATATTAGCAGCAGAATTGAGGTTACAAAGACTTCCAATAACGCAACTAAATTTGCTAGATTAGCTTACAACACTCCGGTTCTCTCTTGCCCACAAAGAATTTTATCGTTCCATACATTATGTCTTTTATATCTCTATCGCATCATCATGTTGCAAGTTCGAGCATAAATGCGGTCGCATGCCTCAATAGCCTATGACATTCCATGTCTCAGCACGTTCAAGCGAAGCTCCACCGTGAGCAGACCATTCCCTGAACCTGCAAGCAATCTGTGGGAGATCAGTACTAATCCTCTCGCATACTGATCAAAGACCCACTTTACTAACCGACATTAAGTAGTGTATTGAATCATGCAGCATTCAAGTTAGTGATCTATCTATCATTGCGTTAGGGTGAGTTTCATGGCATATTCCAAAGCAGTAAAACATGTTATCATGGCAAGCATGTTATTTGATTCTCATAATCAAGCAGGCAATAAATATCAATCTCATGTTATTTCGTGACTTCTTACCAACATTGACACACTCACCCTTATCCGACGCAAGGTGAATACACCTACCATCTTCTTTTTATCGTGTTATAAGTGATCTTGTGTAGGATCTCTGTGTGCCAGCACTTTTAGCCAACTGTTCATTAAACTATATGAAGGTCACTAGCATTCCAAGCAAGAACGGATTTATATTTCTCAAATCATATATGTAAGACGGTGATCACTCTGTACGGTTGCTAACTCGTATATTAGAGGACCCTGAATTACTCGCATAAGCGGCTTATGACATCAATAGCAGGTCACAAACCATCTTAATGAAGTGCACCATCAATATCGATTTTAAAGAATCATCCCTCCTAGGCCAAACGGTCCCAGCGCCCAGGCGTACCACATTCGAGGGAAGCCTATCACATACCCGTGCATGGCTATATATCTTCAAGTCCATTTGACCATGCAACGCACATCACTAGCATACAACCAAATAATTTGCCCATCTCTATTTCCATCGGCACAATGGCCGCAATTCAATATTCATCAATGAACGCCCTGAATGCCATAAATATTTTGAGGCACCATTCCACCTTCAACAGTTTCGTCACATTCGTGCCACAGTTGTTCTCTTCGTAACGAAGCCATCTTTTGCAAGTCTCGTGCACGTATGCACGCTTTGATATAGTTATTTGATATTCCTTGTATCGTGCATTCGATGCACGCCTCGAAGCCATATTTTTTTGTTCTATGCCTTAGTATTTATTATTCATGGCTTGTGCACTAGGGCACTCATCTCTAGTCTTTCAATATGCTAGCCTTATAACTCGTGCAGGAGGGCACAAAATGACTTGTGTGCAAAGGCACTCATGGATATAGTTATCCCATGTTCTTGTGGCTTGTGTACTAAGGCACTCGCCGTTGCTTTATTTCGATATTCAAAAGCGACTCGTGCATTTGATGCACGTTTTATTTCAATTATTAAATCTGATGTTCATCATGTACTATGATTTTCCTCGACCGAGCCACGCTCGTGGACACGACAAGTTAACTTTAACATACATGGTATATTTTACTTAGGCATGAAGGAGTAGGAAAGAAGGATCAAATTTCTCCCACCTTAAGCTGATAAGCCTTGTCATTTCGCTGAGCCGATACGGCTCGATTTCATAACTTTGTTGCACCATCGACTTTTCTGACTTAGCCATTCGAGAACTTCGTGCTTCATTGAATTATACGACCAATTTGGCTTACCGTGCCTATGCTTCAGTTCATCGCGAGACGGTGATTTGGTTTTGCAGACACCATTACAAATAAGGCAAAATGTCAACCTCTTATATTTCAGCGTAAACGTATAGCCTGCACACGAAACCAACTAAAATCCATATTCGTTCAAATCGGACTTGTGCCTTTGCATCGATTCGATTTTTAGAATCTTCGAACCGACTCAAAGCATTTCTCTCGGTCGGACCAACGTAACTCTTTGCAATGATCCGACTCGATGCATTTCTCGAATCAACATAACTCTTGTATCGATTTGCATCGAAACATAAATGGGTCAATGACTCACATATTGCACCGTATGGAGCGGAGAATTACATAATATACCACTCAAAATAAGGTTCGTCCTCGAACTAAAACCAACACTCAAACCAAGTGTTTTCTCTAGATCGTTTCATGATCTTGTCCCAAATCATTTGCATCAGACAACTTTGTTTAGATCATACACATATTTCAGGCTTCCAACCAAAATATGCATTTTAGCCAAGCTCAGTTGTAGGATATTGGAAAAGTAATCGGTAACTTTTTATCCTAATTACTTGCCATCTTGTACTCTCGATCGGACTTGGACTCTAGTGTTCGTTCTCGCAATCCTATCACATATGCATATTCGATGCATACATGATCATCCAACAAAAGTTACGGCACACGATGCAATTCAAAATTTGTATTTCTCATTTCGTAAGTTTCGTATGGACCATAAGTTCTATATATTGCGTCAAGCCGTTGCGCATCCGATCATAATGAGTCTCCACAAAGCCTTGCGTTCGAAGTCGTTGCCCAACTATTTCTGAAGTTTCATATTGTAACTCACCTCAATACAATTTTCCTTTGTTGACTTGCAACATGCATCAACAATTTGGGCTATGCCTATTAGGTGACTTACTTTGACACCGTGCTCGAATTCTCTTGAGGTAGCTTTAAAATTGACGTTGCACAAAGGCCACAATCCATTCGACACAAAAGTTGCATTCGAGTCGACGATGCGCAAAGGCAATAATTATTTTGACACAAAGGACTTTCTACGATGTGTCTTATGTTCGATTCCTATCAAGTAGGAATTTTCTAGCCAAATTTTCAACTTGTTCGTCTCGTGACATCGAATATAAGTTTGAATCACGCAAGCTCAATTGGTAGGTGAATCCAAATTCAATGATACAACTTTGAAAGTCATTTTTTACTGCTCGCTTTCGTGCATATCACAATTCTCAAAATCGCCTAGACTTATCATCAACATGCACCACATCATATTGTTCTCTACGTAATTTCATATACAACGTCTTATGGGTCATCTTATGTGTTGCAACTTTTATTTTGATTTGGCTGTCAGTCGTCTAGCTCAGCTGCCTTGAAGCTACGCTCGATAATTGTGGATCATTAACGAAGGACAGTTACTACGAACCATACTATATTATTTCAGATCCAGATCATGTTCAGGATTTCTACCGAAATTCAGACATAACAATTTCTACTTGCGCAACTGAGGCAACTATCCCCAGTAATTAATGCACTACTGTTGATTCCGTAATTCATGAAACATCAACTCGTATCAAGTTTGAGTCTTTCTACAACGGTTGACACCGGAGATGTTACATGCATCAAAATAATCGTCAATGAGTTTATAGTCTCGTCCTGAGAAATCACAAAGCTTACGATCAACCAGTTTGATACCTTCATATTGCTGTTTTCAAAAATCTCAATATCGTAGGCCTAGCCTATTTTATTTTCTCACATCGTGGTTACGTTTCTTAGTGTATAAATTTTGATAAGTCATATCAATTTCAATAGCACGAGGGTCAACTTTGAATCTGTATCAACGTCGACTTAGCTCGCATCGCCTACATCTAGTTTTCAACGAACCTTTTTCATATGCATCAAATCGTTTCTCGATTCGTCACAACTCGCTATATGTGCAACTGAGTTACTGATATCCAACATCGAACCCACCCTCGAGTTATACGATCATGCCCTCTAAGTTTTGCGTATTTCAATCTTACTCAAATGGAGTTTCGTGGTAACTTAACCAACTATCTCTTATGCATGATTCATCTGCATCAACCGACTTTTCATCGAGATCGCAATTCGTGCGATCCGATTACAATTTGTATTGCAAATTTTTCTTCGAGTTCACAGGTTATGCGATTCGATTATAATTTACATCGACTAACATTTCACCGAGGTCACAAGTCATGTTCGGATTATAATTCGCGTCGACTAACATTTTTCATTGAGATCGCATTCGTGCGATCGTTTGTAACGTTAAAGTTTCCTATCCGATTTGATTATTGCCTAGAAGCATAATGTTTTGCTTCTTAGTCGTCTGATCGACACTTATAAAATTTTGTCCGAAATTATTCATGATACGAGCCCCGCCCTATAGCTCCAACTGATTATAGAAGAATCTTGCATCAACATGCCGTCTTATAAATTTTAATCAAGTCTCGTTACTATCCGTTCGTGCGGACAAACCTTCCTCAATTCACACAACGTATTGATGCATTCCCTCGCACAAGTGATATTTTAAATACCAATCAGAATCCAGTCACCCATTGCATAGGTGGTATGTCATACACCACTCAAAATAAAGTTATTTCTAACGCATCACACTTGTATGAACCAACAATCTATTCCGACTCACGATTTCTGCAGTGATCATTTCGATCACAGCCGTAAACTTTTAATTAATCAAAATCCGACACAACTCGCATAGGTATTCATTTGCCAACACAAGAACAATTCGCTTCTATCGATCTATGATTTTAGTTCCGTCCGTTGCACCTCATGCAATTTTATTCATTTTGTCTTCGCGCAATGATTCACTTTCGACATTCATTTTTGACATCCGTTGCACCTTATGCAATGATTTATTTTTGACATTCAAAGCCAATGCTCAATCCGTTCAACACATTCGATATTAACTTTTATTTTCATTGCAACACATCATTCACAATTCAACTCGTTGCAATTGATAAAACAATATTAAATGACTTTTGTTATATCGATGCAACCAATATTTCTCATATCGACGGTTGCATTGAAACAAACATCTCGATTCATATTTTACAACTTGTTGCACTTGCAGCAATAAGTGACTTGTTGTACTTGTACTAACAAATATTTCTGCTTATTGCACTCAATACAATAAATATTTCATGACTTTCTCAGCAAAATTATGTAATTTCCAAAACACATGTGACAAAATTACATGATTTGTATTAGACTTATTGTATGAAACATCCAATGCGACATCGAGTAGTGTCAAAAGTGATTTAATTGGTGGTGGGCAACTCTTTGGAATTTAAAAAAGTAAGCATCTGAGGAAATAGAACCTAGTGCTCTGATACCAATTTATCACGTCCCGACCTAAAAAATTGCTCGTCCTTGCATTGATTTATTCGAATCATTCGTCCTCGCTGGGGCCTGATGTCGTACGAGCCTGGAGTTGCACTCGTACATGGCAAGATGACAAGTTCTCAAATGGTTATGGTTGATTTGATATTAGCAGCATAAGAAGAAGAGTATACGAAATAATTCTCTTTATTATAATTGAACTGAGGTTTTAAAGACTTTCAATAACCCAACTGAATTTGCTAGATTAGCTTACAACACTCAGGTTATCTGTTGCCCACAAATATTTCACCGTTCCATACATTATGTCTTCTATATCTCAGCCGCATCATCTTGTTGCAAGTCCGAGCGTAAATGCGGTCGTATGCCTAAATGCTACGATATTTCATGCCTCAGTTCGTTCAAGCGAAGCTCCGCCGCGAGCAGACCATTCCTTGAACCTGCAAGCAATCTGGTTAGAGATCAGTACTAATCCTCTCGTATACTGATCAGAGACCCACTTAACTAACCGACCTTAAGTAGAGTATTGAATCATACAACATACAAGTTAGTTATGTTTCTATCCTTGCCTTAGGGGGAGTTTTATGGCATATTCGAAAACAGTAAAATATTTATCATGGCAAGCATGTTATTTGATTCGCAAAAGCAAGTTGGCAACCAATATCAATCTCGTGTTGTTTTGTGACTTCATACTAACATTGACACACTCATCCTTGTCCGATGCAAGATGAATACGCCTACATCTTTTACTATTTTATTATAAGTGATCTTGTGTAGGATCTCTGTGTGCCCACACTTTTAGTCCATCATTATTTAAACTATATAAAGGTCACTGGCATTCCAAGCCAGAATGGTCTTATATTTCTCAAATCACATATTTAAGACGATGATCACTCTGCGCGGTTGCTAGCTCGTACATCGGAGGACCCCGAATTACTCGCGTATGTGGCTTATCACAACAATAGCAGGTCACAAACCATTAATGAAGGGCACCATCAATATCAATTTTAAAGAACCATCCCTCCTAGGCCGAACGTTCCTAGCGCCCTGGCGTACCACGTTCAAAGGAAGCCTATCACATATCCGGACGGCTATATATCTTTACGTCCACTTGACCATGCAACGCACATCACTAGCATACGACCAAACAATTCGTCTATCTCTATTTCCAATGGCACAATGTCCCAATTCAATGTTCATCAAGGAACGACCCGAAGGCCATAGACATTTTGAGGTAACATGCCACCTTCAGTTTCGTCACATTCGTGCCACAACTGTTCTCTTTGCAACGAAGCCATCTTTTGTAAGTCTCGTGCACGTACACACGCTTTGATATAGTTATTCTTCATTCCTTGCATCGTGCATTCGATGCACGCCTCGAAATCATATTTCCATGTTCTACGCCTTAGTGTTTATTGTTCATGGCTTATGAACTAGGGTACTCACCTTTATAGTCATTTAATGTGCTATCCTTCTAACTCGTGCACGGGAGCACGAAATGACTTATGCGTTGAGGCACTCATGGATACAGTTATTCTATTTCCTTATGGCTTGCGCACGGAGGCACTCGCGTTGCGGTGTTTCGATGTTCAATAGTGACTTGTGCATTTGATGCACGTTTCATTTCAATTGTTATATCTAGTGTTCATCACGCACTATGATTTCCTTCGACCGAGCCACGCTCGTGGACTCGACAAGTTAACTTTAGCATACAATTTTACATTTTACTTAGGCATGAAGGAGTAGAAAAGAAGGGTCAAAGTCCTCCCATTATGATATGACTTGTCGTTTTGCCGAGCCGATGCGGCTCAATTTCATAACTTTGTTGTACGACCAACTCTTCTGACTTAGCCATTCGAGCACTTCATACTTCATTGAATTATATAACGATTTGTCTTACCATGCCTATCCTCAGTCCATCGTGAGGCGGTGATTTGGTTTTGCGGACACTATTGCAAATAAGGAAAAATGTCGACCTCTTATATATCAACGTAAACGTATAGCCTGCACACAAACCAACTAAAATCCATATTCGTTCAAATCGGACTTGTGCCTTTGCATCGATTTGATTTCTAGAATCTTCAAACCGACTCAAAGCATTTCTCTCGTTCGGGCCAACGTAACTCTTTACATCGATCTGACTTGATGCATTTCTTGGGTCAACGTAACTCTTGTATCGATTCGCATCGATACTTAATCGGGTCAACGACTCAACAAAATACACCGTGCGGAGCGGGACATTACACCGAACATGACCATACTTTTATGGGGTAGCAAGTTTTGTACCAATGTTCCAATCAAAGTCTGCTTCCAAACCATGCTAGACAGTTTCTAAGTATCAATCATAGTTTTGTCAAATTATCAAATGGGGAAGATTGTTGGCCGTACAGCCATGTTCATACCGATTTCAATAATTGACTTAAAACTCGAAGCTCGATATGAAAAGAAACAGAAGATCACATTTTATCTCAACAGATTTTTATACTTTATTCTGTATTTTTTTTATTGAGTCTAAAAAATTATGCATCGGGATCACTGGCAAATTTAGAAGACCCTACTCTCAAAATATGTTTTTCTGACCCAAAATAAAAACCCAAACCTTTATTTAACCAAAAACTCCACAAACCAAAATGACCAAGATTTGACCTAACCGAACTCGACCAGAGTTCTGCCCGAACTCGGTCAAGTCAAATCACTTCTTCAGCTATGAATTCCTCTTCCGTTGGATCTGTAATGTTCAAAATTATGGATTTTAGCCCTACCAAGTTCTGCCCGAACTCTATCCCATAAAATCCTATAAAAGGAGAAGAATTTTACATTTCTACTCACTCATTCATTCTTCATCTTCTCTATCAATTCCAAAGCTTTCCTCTATTTAAGGAGCTTTAATCTTCCTATTTCTAAGATAACTATTCTTCTAAGTGTCGGTGGTTTTCGATTAGGAGTATTTGAGTTATACAAGCTTGGAGTATAAAAGCTTTCTTCAGAAAGGTGTTTGAAGTTTGTTCGTATGCTTCGGATAAAAATGACGGTGTTGAAGTTGGCATGTTCTTTGGAGTAAAGCACGTGGTGTAATCTCTAATAAAAAATAATGGATTGTAGCGAGCAAATCCTCTCAGAGGAAAACTAGTATAAACCTCGGTGTCTGTATTGCTTTCTTGCCTCCACTTACTAATTGCTTTACTTTATTGCAGTAAAGTTATTTATATACTTAACCTCACCTACTTAGTTTTTAATTGGGAAATATTTTCGTTGCACTCTATTCACCCCCCTCTAGAGGTGCCATCGATCCTATAAAGCCTCTTTATTACAATCATTCTAAACTTCTAGAACGTACCGTAATGGCGAATTAACTAGATGATTGTAACTGACTTAGGATTTAAAAATGAAAGCTTAGAAGGCTCTGGAAGAATGTAGTAAGTTTAGATAGAAGACATGAAAAAGTGAATTAGTGTGTTGAAATAGTAGAAATTCTCTATTTATAAGATTTCCAAAGGGAGAATTCTGGCAGAATTTGGACAAAATTCGAACAAATTTCTATGAGAGGATCTCCGCATATAGTCGTTGCATCCGTAACTATGGGAAGACTGAGTTTAAAAAGCAACATCCCACAAGCCAAATTTGGGGCAAATTTGTGGCAAATTCTGCTAGGTCAGAATTAGCGAATATGGGTTTTGAAACTCAGGTTTTGGGCTTTTGAATGTTCAAGCAGTTAGGGCTTTTGGTTTTGGATTTGTTTTCAAAACAAATGGGTGTTTTTGAAAATTTTTGGGTAGCCTATTTGCCAGTACAACTCGGTGTATATTGTATTTTCTAGACTTAATAAAATATAAAAAATCATTGAATAAATGAAAATAAATGCAATGACAAATACGGCTCCAAGTCTTGAACGTAGCAGTAGCAGTTCATCCAAGTAGCACTTATATCGAGACATAATTTGATTAATTATTAAATCCGATTCAACCATAACCAATGGGCCAACCATCTTCTCATTTTGATAATTGACAAACCTTGACCGATATAACATCTTGATCTTGATTGATCTTGATGACAAAAATATCAAAACATTTGGTATTGTCTCCTCTTGATAAAAGTTTAACCTAAAAAAGTTGTTAGATCCTTTTCTTCTCCGTTGTCACTTAGCAAAATAATTGCAAAGAGAGAAGCTCCCCCGCAATTGCATAAGTACTAAACGTAGAAGAAATGCAGAGATAATACAAAGATAAAAGCAAATTTCACAGGTAGTGTAAGAAAAAGCATAGCTAAATATGAATGCTCACATAAGTGCATACCAAAAAGAGACGATAAAAGAAATAAAAGTGCATAATAATAACAAGAGTTTGAAAAATATCAACTCAGCCTAACAAACAGTCATACAAGTGAATAAAAAGAAATAATAGTACTATCTTAGAATGTATGAACATTTCCAAGAATACATAGTCATAGACAGAGTCTAAATAAGATAACATCTAGACAAGTGCAGTAACGTCTAGATCAAGTCCTCATCGTCGTCAGTACGATCAGCAACATCACCATGTCCAAAAGGACCAGCCCCAATGAGATGGGTATGGAGTAGCACCAGAACCATGGTACCAATCATATGTATTACCGGGCTCAAAGAAATGAACTGCCCCATCCTCATAGTGATAGCAAGAAATAGTAGGATCTCGTAAAAGAACTAGCATGTTAACCAGTCTGGCAAAACGCAGATCCACAAAAGTGTTTGTAAGTGCCAGAAACCAACTAGCATTACAAACCTACATTCCTCAATAGGTCAAAAACAAATGCTCTCAAAGAGTTGTTCTCATCCAGCTGTGCACGTCGCCATATCAACCAGATGCTAATGAAGACCTCAAATGACCTAGGATAAGTTTGAGGTGGAGGAGGTGGTACAATAGGAGGAGTAGGACGGACAAATGTGCTGCGACGAGAGAGCTAAGGTTCTTGGTCTCAGAGTCACGAGCACAAGGTGACAAGTCAATCTCAAAGTGCAGAAAGATGATAGGAAGGATCATCGCGTAGAGGAGATTTCTTCATCTCGCGACACCTAGCCATCATCTAGATAATCGTCTTAGGGACAGAGAATGGAATCCCATGACGAATGTGATATAGAAAAGACATTTCAAGACTAGTTACATCATCTTTTGAAGTGATTTTAGCATAATAGTGGAATAAACAGTACGATGCAACTCATAAAAGAACAAGTTTAAGTTATGGTTCAAACTTGTCGGACGGGTTCAGGAGCACAAAGTTGAGCCTTAAAATTGTTTAAAGTCGTATCGTTTAGAAATTCAAAGTCAGTAATATAAAAAAGCAGTTCACCTACATTTGGAATTTGTAGGATCTTCTCTAAGTCATTATCATTGAATTGAATATCTATGCCTGCGACACAGCTCTTAACAAGATAATCATTATCGGCTAAAGTAAAAATAGTAAAATAGCTGAATTGTATTTGTGGCGATGAAAAAGAATGTGTAACAAGGTTGGGCAATTCCAAAGTTATAAAATAGGGTTTGTGAGACAAAAAATGGTCCACTTTATCGGTACGTCGGGGCACATGTTACGAATTAAAAAATCTGCATACCATAACAACGATTATTCAAGAGTTTCGAAAAAAAACTTATTGAACGCCCCGTCGTCCGTTTAGATGGGCAAAAAGAGAGATCTTTAGATAGATTCGAAGATGAGGCTTCTTTACTAGCCATCTTCTTTCTCTTCAAGGGATTATGGATCCTAGGTTCTAATAGAGAATATAAAATTTCTATGAAAATTTAAAATTGGAAACACAGAGAGAAGGAAGAGATTATACATTTTCAAAATCAAGTATGTGGAAGAGGAGGAGATTCCATGCTCGAATCCAAAATTTGGAAGCAAAATTCCAAAAGGGTTGAGAGAAATCAAAGGTAAAAGAAATAGGGTTTCGGAGCTCTTTCGTACGGCTACTGCTTTAGAGGAGGAAGATGAATAGAAAGGGGGGCCACTTTTGTTCTGTTTTAATACCAGACATCAGTCGAACTTGGGCCGAACTCGGGCCGAATTTGTGCCGAGTTCGCCTGGGACTATTTTGAGGTATTTTGCACACAAAAATTCATTTTTCTATCATTCATTTTTAATTATTTAATTCAAAGTTTAGTAATTCTAATTTTCAATTAATATAATTGAAATTGTTTTATGAATTAAATTTTGTTTTACAGTGACTGTCTCAAAATAGCTGTAGGGGTATTGTCCCAGCTTATGAGGTTCACAGAGAAACGCTTAAGTTCTGTTTCGCTTTAGCCGTAGCTGTAGTGACAGACAGATCCTTTGTAGGCTTGTCGCAAAAAGTTTTTGCATATTGAAAAATAATTTATAAGATAAAACCAATTAATATTATTGACATCTAAAATTCCTAATTTCGATGTAAATAATTGAATCGATCTTCCGCTAAAGATTTTGTAAAGATGTCAGCAATTGATTCTCTGTGTCTATGTATTCTAGATTTATGTCTACATTTGTTTGATCTAAGAAAATGATGTCGAATCTCAATATGCTTAGTGCGAGAGTGACATACAGGATTCTTTGTCAAGTTGATAGTGCTAGTGTTGTCGCAGAAAATGGGTATGTGTGTGTAGTGTAAGTCAAAGTCTTCTGAGGTTTTCTTCATCCATAAAATTTGTGCACAACAACGTCCTGCGTCGATATACTTAGCCTCAGTAGTTGATAATGTGACATAATTTTGATTTTTGCTAAACCAAGAGACTAGAGCCTTACCTCAAAAATGACACATCGCTAGTACTTTTTATCCACTTTGCATCCAGCAAAATTAGCATTCGAGTAACTGATTAGGTCAAAGGACATGGTTTTGGGATACCATAAGCCAACAGAAGAAGTGCCTTTAAGGTATCAGAAGATATGCTTAACTGCACAGGTGTGATCCCTTAGTGTTAGCTTGAAATCTTGCACACAAGCAAACACTAAACATTATATTGGGAGATTAGCAGTTAAATAAAGTAAACTACCAATCATACCTTGATACTTACTTATGTCGGCATGTTTGCCTTGTTCATCTACATCGAGCTTGGTTGGAGTTGCTTAGAGTACCAAGTGGTTTGACGGATTCCAGATCAAACTTTTTTAGCAAATTTTTTGTGTACTTGGCTTGATTAATGAATATCTCATTGTTGGTTTTTTGATTTCAGTCCAAGGAAGAATTTGAGTTCTTCCATCATGCTCATCTCAAACTCGTTTTGTATATATTGGAGAATTCTTGACAGGAGATTCATCAGTAGATCCAAAGATAATACATCAATTAAATTTGATTTAAAAATAAATTACCATTAAAAGACTTTATAAAATGTATAGTGTTAACCTTGCCTTTTAAAAGAACATTATCAAGTAGAAAAGAGCTTAGACGGTCATACTAAGAACGAGGGGCTTGTTTCAAACCATATAAGGCTATCTTCAACTTGAATACATAATCAAGATTTTTGAAATAAGTAAAACCTGGAGGTTGAGTTACATAAACTTCTTCTTTATAAAACCGTTAAGAAATACGCTATTTACTTCCATTTGGAAAATTTTGAAATTATGAAAACATACAAATTCACATAACATGTGAATGGATTCTAATCTCGCAACTAGGGCATAGGTCTCATCGTAGTCGATACTTTCCTCTTGGTTGTATCCTTGAACTACGAGTCGAGCCTTGTCTAAACTATTCTCATTTAATTTATTTCGAAATACCCAGCGGGTGCCAATGACCGGAAGATCAATAGGCTTGGGAACAAGTTCTGAAACTTGATTCCGTTCAAATTGGTTTAATTCCTCTTGCATACAATCTAACCAATAATTATCACTACATGCTTCATCAATAGTCTTAGGTTCTAGCTGTAAATAAATGCATCACAAGAAGCTATATCTTTGGTAAGGAACGAGAACTTATACCCTTGGTGATCTTATCTATTTTTAAGTCCTTGGGATCGTCAGCCATAAACTTCATTCTTTTTGGCAGACTCTCAAGGTAGCTGGCTCCGATTTTCGATTTTGTAGGTGCCTTGCTTGGTGTACAGAGTCTTCATCATCATCATTAATCGTTTGTTGATTTAGTTCGTCGAAGGTGACGTTCATTGATTCTTCGACGATCATTGTTCTTTTATTGAAGACTCGGTACCCTTTGCTTTTGGCCGTAACCTAAAAAGAAACCTTCATCGGCCTTTTCGTAAAATTTATCCAGATATCTTTAGTATTAAAAATAAAATTTACAACCAAAGTTTTCGAAATAAGAACTATAGTTTTCTATCAAACTATAACTCATAGGGAGTCTTCTTCAATTTAGATCGAATTAGAACCCGATTGAGAACATAACAAGCTGTATTGACAGCTTCTGTCCCAAAAATATTTGGGTAGACTAAAGGTTAACAGTATTCTAGCCATTTCAGATAGAGTTCTGTTCTTACGTTCAACAACTTCGTTTTGTTGTGGAGTCCTAGGGCAGGAGAACTCGTGCAAATATCCATATGTGTCACAGAATTGCTTAAACTCTGCATTTTTTAATTCGCTGCCATGATCACTTCGAATACGAGTGATCATGAATCATTTCTTATTTTAGACTTTCTTGCAAAATGTATGAATTCAGATAGTGCATCGTTCCTACGTGTGAGAAAGTATACCCACGCATATTAAGAGAAATTACCTACTATTACAAATACATATAACTTACCACCTATGCTAGCAATACTACTAGGCCCAAATAAATCTATATTCAGTAATTTTAGAGATCTAGTGGTACTTACAGCATTTTTGGACTTAAAAGTGGATTGGATAGCTTTGTTCTTTTCACATTCACTACATACCGTATCCTTCTTGAAAACAATGTCCGATAAGCCTCGTACCAGTTTCTTCATGGATAATATTGATAATGTGTCCATGTTTGTATGACCGAGTCTCATGTGCCATAGTTGACTCTCATCATTCTTGGCTAGTGCATCTACCTGCTTTGTTAGCATCTTCCAACAAATAGAAAACATATATATTGTCTTCCCTAATACCTTGAAAGATAGTACTACCAGTTGACCTATTAACTATAGTATTTGTCTTTGACAAAGTTAATACCATAACCATGGTCAGCTAAATGGCTTATGCTGTGTAGGTTATGTTTTAACTCATTTACTAGACAGAAATCTTTAATCACAGGATAAAAGCCTTACCAATGTTGTCGATACCTACTATATAGACTTTAAAGATTACCGTTGGAGACATATCCATCATTCTTCTTCGACAATGTTACGAATAGAGAAGCATCATCGGTCATGTGCCGTGAGCAACCATTGTCGAGGATCCACTTGCTTCTAGCATGAGTAGGGTGTTCCACCTACAAAAATTTGCAGATGAAACTTTTGGTACCCATTTCTGTAGAAGCATGGAAAAGGAATAGGAAAGCTTCATGCGGCTCAAAAGTCCTTTAGAGCTTCATGCGGCTCAAAAGTCTTTAGAGCTTCATGCGGCTCAAAAGTCTCTAAAGGCTTCATGCGGCTCAAAAGTCTCTTAAGGCTTCGCGGCTGGAAAGTACATACTAGCTCCATGCGGCTCGAAAGGCCATGTAGCTCAATGCAGTTAAAGTAGGCATCTACAGCTGGCCATCTTTACTCTGTGCAGCTACCTCATTAAAAGCTCTGACGCAATGCAGCGGCCCTGACACAACGGATTGACAGCTCTGACATAAAGGTGAAATAATGACTCTTGACGCTCCTAGAGAGATGAGGAAAATCTTTATAGCTGGCACGATCCACCCATTTCCAAAGCTCTTTATGCGGCTCAGTTGTAAGGACATCCATGCGGCTCATTGTAAGGATGTCCATGTGGCTCAGTTGTAAGGACCTCCATGCGGTTCAGATTAAAGGACGTCCATGCGGCTCAGTTGTAAGGACGTCCATACGGCTCAGTTGTAAGGACCTCCATGCGGCTCAGATTAAAGACTTCCATGCGACTCAGATTAAAGTACTTCCATGCGGTTCAGATAAGGCCACCCTTATGCGGCTTGACACGAGGCCACACTCATGCGGCTCAACTAAGACAGTCCTCCATGCGGCTCGCAGCAGTTGGGACACGTGGTAGGAGTTGATCAAATCCCAATTCAAATTTATGGCAATCGACATAACAGGCAGTTGGGACACGTGGCAGGAGATTGACCAAGATTTATTCACTCGAATTTGCTGATATCAACAAATTATCACGATACAGATTTTGCAATCAACATTAACTGCCTAGATCGACTTCCAATAAACCATACAGATTTGGTGCAATCAACATTAACTGCCCAGATTTGTTACAATCAATATTAACGGCCCAGATTAATTTCCAACAAACAAGATCAAGGCTAATTGTAATCAAATCCCTAACCGCCCACTTTTTAAGGAGCAATTACTGCACACCCTACTTATCACAAAGCCCTATAAATAGCAAGGTGCCATTCCCTTGCAAAAGCCTGGACAGAGGAGCAGTCGCATAGAGCCCGAGCAGAGAGACTAGCAACCCCCGCACACGCAAAGAGCATTTCTTCTCCGGAGCCGAAGCTGCGTTCGATCGTCCAAGGAGTAAGGCAGAGTTGCCGTCACTCTCCTGAGCCTCTACCGTCACCCCAGAATCAAAAATAAACAATTGTACTTTAGATTGCTTTTCCTAGGTTTTGTTTCTAGGCTCTCTTTTGTATGAGCGAGTTTGTATTGTGAAGTAAAAGTCCAGTCTCCCATAAAACTGTTCTGTTCTTTTATAATAATGGCAAACACGATGGCGACTCTGCTAGGGACTAACTTTTTATAGCTGAGAAGTTGGTGATGCAATCAGACGCAGCCAAACTTGGCTCCACACAACAGATGCTGGTCGTCCGCTTAGACCAACAGGCGTTTGAAGAAATGCTCTCCGACGGAAGCGTTGCCCGGTCCAGAAGCGAGCCCGCACGAAGAAGGCCGCAGGGAGTGGAGGCCCAAATCATTTGCTTCTCCCCAAGCTCTGGACGAAGTGTTCTCTATTGTCTAGGACGGTGGAGATTCGCATGCGGCCCCACTTCAGGCCACAGAGGAAAGCACTACGATGCTGGACTTGAGGAAGCAAATGGGGACTCTATGTGGTCTACGAAAAAGCCGTATAAGGGTGCCAGCCGCATGAAGAAGGCTCATGTGGCCAACAATTCCAACCGTATGAAGACTCATGCGGCCACTATCCAGCCGCATGAATGCTGATGTGGCTAACGGATCCAGCCGTATGAATGCTGATGTGGCCAACTGATCCAGCCGTCTGAATGCTGATATGGCCAACAGATCTAGCCGTATGAATACTGAGGTGGCCAACAGATCCAGCCGCATGAATGCTGATGTGGTCAACAGATCCAGCCGCATGAATGCTGATGTGGTCAACAGATCCAGCCGCATGAATACTGATGTGGCCAACAGATCCAGCCACATGAATTCCTATACGGCCATAAATGCCAGCCTCATGAATGCTCCATGCGGCTCGGGTTCAGTCTTTGACCGCCTCTCATGCGGTCCTGACTCCAGATGCTCCCAAGAAAATGTGCCAGACTCTGTACGGCACTATTTGGACTCTTCCTACTATGCACCCTCGGGTGCTAGAGTGAAGAAGTCTAGGACAGCGCAGGCTAGGCGAGCTCAGTCAGCTGTCCCAACCTCTGACCATCCGAGCGCTCTGCTTACTGTTATGCGGGCCTCTGATGGAAAGTTGTACCGAACAACTCGAGTCCAGCCCCCGGCGACAAACGGACAGAGTAGTTTCCAAGAGTCTCCCAACAATCAGGGACCAAACATGGTGCCAACAGACTCAGATGCTCGGGATTCCCGGGCCCACAAAATGGATGTAAAGGTTGCTCGAGACGCATCTGACTTGCGTGACGTGATCCTTCACAAGCGCAAAGATAGAGAAGAAGCTTCGGTGTACAGAGAGTCCTTCCATGGACATCACTGCACCCAAGTCATTGTCAACTGCTGCTGCAACAACGCGGCAGTACAAGAAGACCGGCGGTCCGTCTTCCAACTACCGCAACACCAAAGCTCAGAAGACGAGGCGCTTCTCGTCGCCTCCTGCAATTCTGCTCCGAAGATCCCTAGCAGTGGGAGAGGGAAGAAAACAAATGTCTCCAGTCCAAAAATCTCAACCAGCGTAACCAGGAAACTCTCTTCTAAGCGGTTGTCTACCACCATTACAGGAGGAGTTTACCAAGGTACCCGCTCAAAGACGAAATTTGCCACACTTGGAGATTCATCGTCCACATCTCTGGGAGGCACTGGAGCCGGGGGTAGCACTCCTCCAAACATCCATGACAATCCGGTGTTCCAAGAAGATAGTCCAGGGGAAACGGTTCCCCTAACAGATGCAGCAGGTTCCGACGTCCCCAACTCTCAAGACAGCTCTGAAGCTGGGGGTACCACTCCTTCTGAGTCCAAACCAGATGAAAACATTCCCACATACCCTGACGACTTCTCTGTACAAGGGTATGACTCAGAGGGCACGTCCTCTACCGTTCCTTCTATCTCTCCTCATGTGAGGACGGTGTTCATGACGGACAACAACCAAGACGGTCCCAGTGATCGACAACGCATCGACACTCTGGAGGCCATACTTCATACCTTGGGTAAATCAGTGGACGAGATCAAAGCGGCCCTACCGACTCTGCAAAGGAAGGACGCCTGGCCAAACAAGCTTGGGTCCCGCGGTCAATGCGGACTCAAACTCAACTGTACCAAATTCGGGCAACAATCCTCCTATGATGACGGCTTCCACCGCTGCAGATGAGGCCAGGGAGGCAAGACAAAAGGTCCAGGAGCTCCGGCCATGTTTCACGCCCGAAAAACTTTCCAAGACCTCAGGATACGACAACCGTATCCCTCTGCATGGAGATATGTCCCCTTTCCACCAAGATATAAGCTATTTAACATCAATCCATACGATGGGAAGATATCTGTGAGCCGGTACATTACCTACTTTGAAGTCACGATCGACCATCTTCCTCATGTCGACGCCATCCTCATGCGGTTATTCATCGGGCATTGGAGGGGGTAGCATTTGATTGGTACCGCAATCTGCCGGACAACTGCATGCATTCCTTCGCCGGCTTCAAAAATATGTTCCTTGAAAGGTTCTATGAGGTAGGACAAGATGTGGCAATGTCCACCCTCATGGACGTTGTTCAAGGTGAGAAGGAATTTACAAGGAACTACATTGAGCGGTTTTGCCAAACCGTAATGAAATTGCCCTCTGGCAATCCAGATTTTTCCTTGATTAAAATCTGCTAAAAGAGGCTGCTTCCCACAATCAGCCTTTGGATGGGCGAAAGTCAATTCAAAGATTGGAAGACTTTCATTATCAGCGCCACTAGCACAGAAGACAAGTTGAAGAAAGCTCGCCAAATGGGACTGCACATCTCGGAGGGAGAGGACAAGGGTAAACGCCCTAATGCCAACAACAACAACGACAATAATTCGTCAAACAGCTGAGACAACAAGGGCAAGCATGCTATGGTGGCCGAGACAGCCCCGAAACC
This sequence comes from Iris pallida, assembly GCA_029216955.1. Taxonomy (NCBI): domain Eukaryota; kingdom Viridiplantae; phylum Streptophyta; class Magnoliopsida; order Asparagales; family Iridaceae; genus Iris; species Iris pallida. The sequence continues at coordinate 7,084,850 of JANAVB010020797.1, forward strand.
TGAACCGAAGTCGGCAAAGAAGCAGTGGCCGCAGATGACTTACTCATTTGAAGACAGCCATGTCAAGCCAATTCTTGACATGCTCATACAAGGCGACCGAATTCCCTCCTCCTCCAAGGCGTGAACCTCGTCCTGTAGAGATGGAGAGCCCCAAGTACTGCAACTACCATCGCTATGTCCACCATGCCACGTAAGACTGCTTCTAACTGAAGCGATACATCCAGCATCTCATCGATTCTAAGGCCCTGGCTATTGATTTTGAAGAGGTGACCATGGCAGCCAACATGGTGTCAATACAGTTCGACAGCTTCCCTCCGACAAAGACTCAAGATGGAGTAGTACCCGTCCCCAGGGCAAAGATGGAGGTCGCTAACCGTCCACCTCCACGAGACCAGGCCGCCGGTCTAGTACCTCTCACCATATCACGAGGGAAGGTCATGTAGGTCCATCCGGACCTGGTACCTGAAGTGACTCAGTCCGCACCGCCCTCCACCAGCAAAAAGAAGAGTGGAAAAGTCAAATCCTGCCACACAATCTTGGCAGAAGTCGAAGAAGCTACAGCCGTCGTCACCCGGTCGGGTGCACAATCCTAACCTACACGGGTAACGTAGCTGAAGATCATCAACCGGCTACTGCTGATGCTCCAGGACCTTCTCAGCCTCCGACGACCGACAAGCCTAGGCCGAAGGAGACTCGCTTTGACAAACCACTCTGAAAAGAGGCACCTCATGGGCTGGAGAGGCCCTACAACTTTGACATCTTGGCACAATTGGCCGACACACCGGCCAAATTGTCACTATACGAGCTCCTGAGACTCTCCAAGGATGTTTGCGTCGTACTGAGCGAGGCACTCCAAAATGCCGATGCATATCTGGCTCAGTCCAATCTCATTGGGGAGAGCTCGCCTGCAGTTCTTCAAGACAGCGCTTGCACAGGTGCAATATCCAACATTGTCTTCACTCCACAGGATATACTTATCAAGGCCAACCTGCACGATCGCCCTCTGTATTATACTGGATACATTGGCGACATCAAGGTGGATCGGATGCATATTGATCTCGGTTCTTCCATAAGCATCATCCCGAAGAGCCTACTGCACCATCTGCGCATCCCAATGTATCGCCTGACACCGACAAGCACTGCCATTAGCGGTTTCAATTCAGGCAGAAGCTATCCGATTGGGAAGATTCGCCTGAAGTGCCAAATCGGCGACCTTCAGTCAGAAGTGACCTGTTATGTCATAGATGCGGACACTTCCTACAATATTCTCCTAGGGCATCCTTGGATACACGATTATATGATCGTGCCTTCCATACTGCACCAGTGTTTCAAGTACGTCGACAATCACGGCTTTATGAGGACAGAATTTGCCGACATCGATCCCTTTAAAGGGGTCGAATCCTACTACTCAGACTCATGCTTGTACGATAAGTCAAAAAGGCACCTTGTCGAAGGAGATACTCATGCTCAAACTGAGGCGGCAACTGGAATGGAAGAACCTCTGACGATCTACCTCCAAGCCCGCAAACCTGGCAGAACTACACCCCTTACAGCCACTCTGCGTAAGGATGCAATCAGCCTCTCTGTACATGAGGAGCAGATGATAATCCGACTGCCAAGGTCTGGCCAAGCGCCAAGGCCCACGACAGAGCCACTGACAATCAGGCTGCCTAGAGCTAGCCAGCAACAAATAGAGGAGCTCAATCCTTCTGTCAAGCTAATGACGATTCGTCTTCCCAGAATGAATCGGCAGCTGAACGCGAAGCCGGGGACTGCAAGTGAGCCAACAACTCCCCGTCTCATACCAAACACTAAGCTGGGGGTCGCTAGTACGCTAACGACTCCATATTCTGCTCTACTAGTGGAGCCCCTGATGATTAAGCTGCCCAAGTTATCCTTCCAGTCTTCATTGACACAGGGGGTAGCCAAAGAAGAATCAGAGCTGGCCAAGTATGTGGCTACTCACACCGATGTTCCATCCGTAGATGATGTAATTCTACTGGAAAAGATATCTTACTTCATCAATAAAGGGCTATCTTTGAACTACCTCGAGCTTAATAAGCTTTGTACAATGTATGCCATGGAACATGGTATAGGCACCCACCTACACACACAGGTAACAAATGTCTACATCGAAAATCAACTTACTCCAGTAGAAGACGCTTACCGCATAGTTGAGGGAGAGGATCATCCAATCATCTTCGGTCGGAAGAATGATCCACAGCCCTTCAGGATAGAAGAAGTTGATCTCGAACCCGACACCGAGAGACTGCCCCTTTATCTATATAGTTTCCGATCTAAGTGCCTCATGCAAAAATAGGGGTATGATCTGGAAACTACGCCAGGCTTGAACTACGGCACTGGACGGCAGCTACCCTTACAGTTGCCGGTCCCGGCTGGGAAACGACGGGATTACTACAACAAGACCAGATGTGGGCTAGGTTATGTTACACCTGCAACAACTCCTGAAAGCTCAGAAGAGGAATGCGACTGGCATTCGTATTCAATCGGATCTTCCACTTCTGATTCGGATGTCAGCATAGGGGACGTATTCAGGCAAGCTCTGTCTGTCAATATGGCATTTACTGATGCCTACGAAGAAGATGAAGATGTACCCGAACTTCACGAGCTAGAACCTTGGGTCCAGCAACTAGACACACTATAGGAGAAATACTTCGAACTTCGTGAACCTCCCACTGAAGATGAGGCTCGGCGACGAATCCTCTCCAAAGCCAATCTTCGTCAGCAAAAGTCTGACAGACGAAGAGCGGGAGGCGCTTTTGTAACTCGTCAGAGAGTACATTGACGTGTTGCCTGGAGTTATAAAGACATGCCAGGGCTAGACCCCGAGGTCGCACTTCATAAACTCAACACTCGTCCGGACGCAAAGCCGATCAAACAACAACAAAGACATTTCCGCCCGGACATCATAAATTCTATCGAAGTTGAGGCCAACAAACTGATATCCAGCGGCTTCATCCGGGAGGAGCAACATCCAGACTGGGTCGCCAATATAGTGCCAGTCCTCAAGAAGAATGAGAAGATCTGAATTTGCATCAACTTCCAAAATCTAAACGAAGCTTGTCCTAAAGATGAGTTTTCTCTTTCCATCACGGATATCATGATCGACAACACATGTAGCTTTGAGCGCATGTCATTCATGGATGGCTTCTCAGGATACAATCAAATCAAGATATTTCTTGACGACGAGAAACATACATCATTCCGAACACTGATTGGCGTGTACTGTTACACTGCCATGCCCCTTCGGCTTAAAGAATGCCGACGCCATATACCAACGAGCTATGAGCATCATTTTCAAAGATCACCTGTGTAAGACCGTAGAGTGTTACGTCGATGACATAACTGTCAAAAGCCGATCTAAGGAGACCATCTGCAGGATCTGAGGACGGTATTCGACTTGATGCGAGCACACAACTTGAAGATGAATCCTACTAAATCCTTCTTGGGCGTATCTAGTGGAAAATTCCTGGCTTTTATCATTACTGTCCAGGGGATCCATATAGACCCGGAGAAAACGAAGGCAATCATGGAGATGGGTCCCCCGAGAAATCTTCGTGAACTCCGAGGCCTTCAAGGGAGGCTAGCTTACATCAGGAGGTTTATCTCTAACCTCTCTGGACGATGTCAGCCATTCACCCACCTCATGGAGAAGGGTGTTTCATTCGTATGGGATGAAGAATGCCAGCGTGCCTTCGACAGCATCAAAGAATATCTATCGAACCTTCCAGTCCTGGTGGCCCCGGTTGCTGGAAATCCATTTATGCTCTATGTGCGAGCAATAGAGCATTCTTTCGGTGCTTTACAAGCAAAAAATAATGATGCAAGCCATGAGCAAGCTATATATTATCTCAGCCGAATGATGATGGGGCCTGAGAATCGATATACTGTCGTAGAGAAGGAGTGCCTTGCTCTGGTTTTCGCCATTCAGAAGATGACACTACGTCACGGGGCAAACCATCCATGTCGTATCAAGAGTTAACCCCCTCAGGGTCCTCATGACCAAGCCAGGTGTACTCAGCTCTCGGCTCGCAACCTGGACGATATTATTGTCTCCCTACCACATGATCTTCGTCCTGCAGAAGGCTGTTAAAGGTCAAGCTCTGGCAGATTTTTTTAGTAGCTCATCCAGGTTCGAAGTCAACCAGAATAGACGAAGAGATTCCAGATGAGGTTGCCAATTCAAATGTGGCCTCTCATGATGTCGTATGGCGAATGTTCTTCGACGGTGCTTCCAGAACTGGGCCCAAGGACAACATCGTCGCTGGAGTCGGAGTGGTACTGATTTCTCCCTCCGGACTGGTGATCAATCGGGCTTACTCCCTCACGGAGCCCTGTTCAAACAATGTGGCCGAGTACAACGCTTTGGTCATTGGCCTGCGACTTGCAAAGGAGGTTAGGGTAGAGTATCTTGAAGCATACGGCGATTCGCAGTCAATCGTCAATCAAATCCGGGGTTCATGTGAAGTTCGCCATGAAGATATGATCCACTATCACGATTAACATCATTTCGCTATTTGAAGGGTTCTTCATAGAACATGTTCCCAGACTCCAAAATCGAAGCAGATGCCCTAGCAGGTCTTGCTACTTCCCTAGCAGTCCCAAAATATACTCATCATTTGGTGGACGTAATAGGCCACAAATTGGTCTGTGCCAAGAATAACGTTCAATTTGTAGCGATTCATTCCGCTCAGACGATCAATGAAGCACCAGACTGGAGACAGCCATTCGTAGACTTCGTAGTCTATGGCATCTTGCCCGAGAATCCAAAGGAAGCCACTTCTATCAGAAGACGTTTCCTCAGATTCTACGATACAGAGACAAAAATGCTGTGTCGACGATCATACGATGGATTACTGCTTTGGTGTCTGTCAAATACAGAAGCCAAAGAAGCTGTACACAAAGCTCACAATGGCATCTGTGGGGCCCATCAGCCTGGCCCGAAATTACAAGATTGCCTTCGCCGAATGGGCTATTACTGGCCCACGATGGTTACAGATGCGATAGACTATAAAGAAAGTACAAAGCCTGTCAAGTTCACGCAGATTTCATCCACCAGCCATCCGAGTTTCTACAAACGACGGTAGCATCCTGGCCATTCGAAGCATGGGGAATGGATATTATTGGTCCAATCACTCCTTTCGTCCCGAGGACATCGTTTTATACTCGCAATTACAGATTACTTCTCCAAATGGGTGGAGGCTATTCCGCTGGCAGAAGTGAAGACTTCAAACGTGAACAACTTCCTCAAGCATCACGTTATCTATCGCTTTGGACTGCCCCAAAGATCATCCACGACAATGGTTCGCAGTTCGCAAGCCACGCCTTCTATCGGTTCTGCGACAAATACCGAATCCAGAATGTTGCTTCAATACCGTACAATCCGGCAGCGAATGGGTTGGCAGAAGCATTCAATAAAACTATAATCAAGCTACTCAAGAAGTTCGTGTCTTCCAACAAACACGACTGGAACGAGAAGCTTGGCGAATGCTTATGGGCATACCGTACTACAGTCCGGACGGCCACTGGGAATACACATTCTCCTTGGTATACGGGAGTGACGCAGTTCTCCAATTGGAGACTCAAATCCCCTCACTTCGTATTGCCCTTACCTATCGATTGACAACGGATTATAATCACCATCGCCGGTTACAAGAGTTGGAGGCTCTAAATGAGAAGCGCTTGTTAGCTCAACACGAATCGATTATACCAAGCATGTATCTCAGAAGCTTTTAACAAGAAGGTTAAAATCAGAACATTCCAAGTAGGTGATCTCGTTCTGGCAGTTCGGAGACCGATGGTTATGACTCACAAAACCGTCGACAAATTCCAGCCAAAGTGGGAAGACCCTTTTGTCATCGAGGCTGTATTCTCCAATGGTGCTTACCGCCTCGCAAAACAAAATGGAGACTTGCTCATATTGCCCATCAACGGCAAGTTCCTGAAGAAGTATTATGTCTGAAATGACATCCTCCAAATCTCCCAGATTGTTGAGTTATGTCCCCTCTGGTGTGCCTCTTCTATTTTTCTGCTGTCCCGATGGTACCGCTGAACTTACATTCTGACTCCAAATCTCCCCGATGTTGAGTTATGTACCCTATGGTACCGCTGAACTTACATTCTGACTCCAAATTCCTAGATTGTTGAGTTATGTATCGCAGTACCGCTGAACTTACACTCTGATCACTCCAGATGAATCTATATCCCATCTTCTAGGTAGTAAGTCAAGTATGATCATACCTCTGAACTTTTTCCTAAAAAGAGCTCCTTCCTCATGATCCACTACCCGCACTTTCAGTGCATAAAAAGGGTAATTGATCCACAAATTTCCCGAAACAAACACGTCGATGTCACCTCTGAGTGTTTCACTTCCATCAAAAACAAAACACCCTCACGTAAACTTCCACGTACATATTACCTCTGAGTTGTTCTATGTACCCTTTATGGTGTCTACTCCTGCCACGTCCTCATTACCTCTGAGTAGGAAGATTCATCGAAGAAACCCTCATATTTACCACGTCTCATTACCTCTGAGTAAGTATGTTGGCTCTCTCTCGACTTATTATCCGTACCCAAAACCAGGGTACGCCAAGGATAATAGGCCCAAATATCCTCTGTTGACCACAAATGTCCTCTGTTGACCACACATGTCCTCTGTTGACCCAAGTCCTCTGTGACCATAAATCTTGTACTAAGTCCTCTAGTATGCAGCTCTTTTCTCATCATGCCTCTGGGGCCCAGCTGCCCCATGGCACTCTTTCGCTCGATATCAAGAACTTCCATGGTCACCTTACCGTAGAATCGTTCTAGGTATCCCTAATCAAACTTATTATCCTTATAAAACCAAGGTATGCCAAGGGTAATAGGTCCACAAATAGTCCTCCAGTGGGGCAAACATCACAAATACCAAAGATACAGTACAAACATAACAGATGATGGATGATAAACATAGTCATTTATTAAAAAGTAAAAGTACTACATATTCGAGGACCATGTCCCTATCAAAAGGAAGAAAAATGACAAAGAAAGAAAGAAAAAAAAAGGCCAGCTATGGTTCGGCTATACATAATTCTCTGAGGCGGTTCCTCAGCACGGCGGTTGATCGCTCAAATTGCAGCTTAGCCCAGCGCCAGCCTCCTGAGTCAGCCGCTCTATATCCTCCAGATGTGCGTGGGCCTGCCAGCCATCTTCGAGTCTCTTCAGAGCACGCTCCAGGCTAGCAGAAGCTCGGGTGACCTTTTGGGCCTCCTGAACGATTAGCTCTTTATCCGTGCGGGAGGCCTCGAGCTCAGATTCCAAGAAAGCCAGCATCCTCTGGAGCTCGAAGATCTGCTCCCTAGTATCATTATTCCGCGAGAGGCGGCCGCTTCCCGAGCCATGCAATCCTCGCTTCTGCGGATCAGCTGATCGTACTGAATAGCAGATCGTCGAGGTCCTTTATGATTACCGGCTTAGACGTATCTCATGCGGTCATACCTTCTCTACGACAGTGATGAGGAAGGCCCGCTCCTGATCTATCGCTGAAGACAGATCAACTTGCCGCCAGTACTTGAAATTGGGCGACAAGCTGATCCGCCTCCAGCAATTTGGGCTCCAGCAGCTCACTATCCCTGACAAGAGGAGAGGGTTCTAAGGATTTCAGTCTGGCCCCAGGCGTATTGACGGGCCAAGGCAAAAGAGGTCCCCCTCTCCAACGCAGCTTCAACTCCTCGCCTCAGGTGACGATAGAAACTGTCAACTACATCCTTTGATGATTCGTCTAGAACTTTGAAGAAGACGGTGTCAAAGGAAGGGTAGTTGACAGGGTCAAAGAAGGTGCACATGAACTTGCTACCCCTGCCACGAGGGAAACAAATTTCGAGCAAAAGATGCTTGAATAGCAGCCAATTCTTCCTCGCAGCCCGAAGGATCTGGAGACTCAGCATGGTGGAGAGGTCAATCTCTGGAGCCACACGAACAAAAGATGATACAGGGATCCTTTTTTCCTACCCCGACCATTCTGCCGTTCGCTCTCCCGAACTTGATTCAACGGAGGTCCCTCAATGTAAGTTGGAGGGGAAGGAGGCGCACACTCTCTTCCACCGGGTCCCCTCTAGCGAACTCTACCCTGACAATGTCCGTCATTGGCAGTGAAGGAGCAGGACCTGTATGTCCAGAGCAACCATCAATCAGCTTAATCTAAAGGATGTGATGATAGAGCGAATGAGCCTCCTCACTAGTCAAGACTTGGCTTATCTTACCAGGGGAGAGTTACGGAGGCTGAGGTTCGCTCACAGCCCCCGTAATCTCTTCGCCAGCGACACCCAAGCCGAATTCGGCTGGTTCCTCTGCCCCAGCCCCGGAAGGAGATACAACTGGATCAACGTCACCCTGCTAAAGTTCAGCAGTCTCAGGGACAGGTTCAGCAGAGCCCACGTCGCCCTGGGTCGAGACCTCAGCAACGTGAGACCCCTCAGCCGCCGTCGAGAGAACCCCGGCAGAAATAATCTCAGCACACATGTCACTAATCAAAAGTGGTCAGAGCCGGGTTGAATTCAGAAACAGCGGCCGGTTTTCGAAAGTCCGACTCTTCTGACGCCTACAGAGAAAAAAATGATTAGATCATAGTTCAGGAAAAGAAAGAGCTAAAGAAGGAGATGGTTGTAATTCAATTCACCTCCGAAATGGCACCCATATTCTTGCCTCTTCCTTAATGAGCAGCCGACGAGGCATAACCGCAGCTCGTTTCATGGAGTAGGTTCTGCCCCCACCAGCAGACTCAGGCCTGCTTTACTTTCGGGAAGAGCTCGGCTCAACAGGCGGTTGATCCACCACCACCTCATCTGTAGGAGGGAGAGTGTTATCGGGAGCGTGTTCGTCATCCTCTTCGTCCATGTTGCTGGACTCCGAGTCTGGCACATCGACCATGTTCTCCTTCCTCTTCCTCGTCTTAGACCCCTTGGGTTTCTCCTCCAAGTCGGTACCAACAATGAAGCTGGTACTCGGGTCAAAGCCAACTGGAGGCTTGTTCGCCATGACGTGGTAGAGAGCCGCCAAATACAAGATCTCTCATGAATCTCCAGTATCAGGAACCGAGAAGCTAGTACTGGTGTGAACCATATTATAATAATGCCAGGCTATGATGCCATTGAGGACGCTGCCTTTAAAACCCAGGCACGAGCTGGGAATGTCCAGGAAAGGCTGGCTATACCAAAACTGTCGGGCGAACCTACTGGGCAAGTAAGGCTCCAAGTAGACAGCATTGCGGTTGCGATATACCAGGTAGGAAGGGCAAATGTTGTGCAACCAAAGGAGCATTTTGCCGTCTAAGAAGTGGAGAGGCCCAATACGATCCAGATGCACAGCCCTTATTTCCTCAGTAATAAATCGAGGAACAGATACGAAAAAATTGTATCTGTCCACTCTTGACAGCGCCATCCTACAAGCGAACATAGTCTCGCAATCCTAAGGCATGCGGCGATATTGGAAGATGAAGGCGTCATCTGCAGTTACGCCATCTTCGGGGCCAGGCCTCATTAAAGACCGGTAATGCATCAGCAACCACCCCATCAGATAGTGGTATGGCAGTTCAACACGTTCAAAGTCCTTCTTCGCGTCACGGACGATGACCTTGGACGTAAAAGTGCAAAAGCTACGATGTATACTACACACCATAGCCGGGAGTAGAGCTAGCCTGACTCCGAAGACCAGCTTCACAGTAGGAAGGATGAAATTATGGCTGATTCTCTCATAGAACCAGCCCCTCCTAAGACCACGTAATTTCGTAGCCATACCATCAGGAATCCCGCCAAGAGAGCCTTCTCAGACATCGGCTGGGTATCCTAGTAAAATAGCTAAAAGAGTCAGTTTTACTCCCAAATCTGTCTCCTGTGGCCCTCGATCTCTTGGCCGTTGACACTCGATCTGTATATCTTCGTGGTTTTGAGGACTGCGGGGAGAAACCCGGCCTGAGGCACCTAGCGTAAAAAGGTAGGTGAGCCAGGACGAAGTATGGAGAAGGTTCCCTTCTGAGCTGCCGTCCTTCTTGATGGATATCTGGTGGCATGTACTGTGATGACACAGTAGTTCCTGGTAGACAACTACGAAGCCCGGGAACGGTCGCTCCAGATCCTCAAACTCTTCATTCGTCGGAGTATACACTTCAAAAACTTCGTCTCCCCAAGGTAGCTTGGAGACTGCATGCATCTTGTGCAGAGCAAGCCCCATCTCCCCCACGGGTGTAAAGAAAGTCCCCGTGCGGCAGTTGTACATTTTCAGCAAAGCCATGAACAATTTCTTGTTTATGGGCAAGCCATAGTTGGTGCCCCGAATGGCTTGGTAGAGTCCAATCTCGTGCAAGAGAGTCTTGTACTTCCGCACGATCCACATAGACAGGTTGGTCCACGAAGGGAGAGGGTGTATCCAATTCGGCAGGGACAACCGGCCAACAGGATAGGACCCTTTCCGAGTAAGTTGGTTTATGAAAGTGTCAACTTCAGAGAACGTGAAATTGGGACCCTGCACATTCAAGAAACTGCCCGGGGCCAACCCCATCACGTATCGGTTGACTGGTACCCTGCCCGCATACACTGACCGCATCTTATTGTAGTAATTTCGCCCACAATCATCCCGCTCTGGGTCAGAGTCAAGGAATTCTCCATCTTCCTAGTCATGGGCAATATGTTGAACCATGACAGTGGGAAGTGACGCTCCATCAGAGGAATATGGATCGCCATCCCGTTAGAAGTAAAACTCCAGCTCTTAGATACATCCAGAACTTGGGAGTTCTTCACAGTCAGGGCATCCCCGAAGAGGAACGCAAGCTTCAAGTGTTTATCCCCCAGCAGCCCTGAGTTCATCATCCCCGAAATAAAGAAGAAGGACTGCTTTTTAATGTCATCCAGCCTCTCCAAAGGTTCGTCTTTTGAAAACTGGTTTACCATATACTCGACTATGTGGTCATACCTATAGCCCACAGCAGATTGGGCGCGACCCACCAGAGGTTCTCCCGCAGCATTAACTGACAAATTCACTGAAAGAAGGACAAAGGAAACAAAGTCAGGAGATGACCAAAAAATATTTAAAAAGAGTTCATGCGGCTCTGTTTAGACGGATCCTTATGCGGCTCAGTTTATACAGAGTTCATGCGGCTCTGTTTGGACGGGTCCTTATGCGGCTCAGTTTTAACGGAGTTTATGCGGCTCTGTTTTGATGGGTCCTTATGCGGCTCGGTTTTAACGGAGTTCATGTGGCTCTACTTTGATGGGTTTATATGCGATTCTGATTCAAGGGACTTCATGCGGTCCAGTTCATCAGGAGTTCTTGCAGCTTTATTTAGCAGGGTCTCACACGGCCGAGTTCAGATGAGTTTATGCGGTCCAGGTTTTTAAGGGGACTTCATGCGGCTCAGTTCTAAAAGAGCTCATACGGTTCTGTTCAATGGGGCTTATGCGACCTAGTTCAGATAAGCTTATGCGGCTCTGATCTGTTGGAGCTTATGCGGCCCAGTTCATCAGGAGCTCATGCGGTTCTGTTCAGTGGGACTTCATGCGATTCAGTTTTAAAGGTGCTTATGCGGCTCAGTCATTGCTCATGCGGCTCAAACATGGGGCATACCCCATGTGGCTCGGACATGAGAAGTTCATCCGACCCATACAACATACGGCTTTATCGTATTGAACTTGGGCAGTTCAATAAAGAGAAGGACGCATTAAATACCAAGGAAAAAAGGCTTGTACATAAAACATGCAACAGAACCATTTTTGTTAGGGTTTGAAGCATACAGTCTTCCACATAATCCTTACCATCAATGGCGGGGTGGACATCAGGATGAACTGTAGGCACCTCAGTCGATGAAGAAGCCGCTCTCTTACCCTTCGCCGCAGTACTAGAGGAAGCTTTGGGGGCCATTGTTGATCGGTGATCGAGAGAGAAGACGACGGCAACTAAGGCAAAAAAGTTGAAGAGAAAAGAAAGTAAAGAATCTCTCTCTCCCAAAGAACCCATATTTATAGGCTGATGGGGGCATACGGATCAAGGGACGCTTCGCATGATGCCGCCTAGAAAACAAAGTCGACTCTTAGATTTCTAACCCCTGCATGCGAAAAGATTAATCCTAATCATTAAGGCAAAATCTAAATATTTAAAGCTGACTCTTGGGATCCTATCCCAAAAGACGGCTTTAAATCAGAGCAAATCAAAGGCAAATAAATGAGATGCCTACGTGGCACAGAACAGTCTATACGGCCGAAACATCCATGCGGCCAGAACATCCATGCAGCCAGAACATCCTATGCGATAAGAAGAGTCTATGCGGCACGAGGAGCTTATGCGGACATAGCCATGCTTCTTATTCAAAGTATTTCAATTTTACAAATTGAAAACTTTGAAGGAGGTCTTGTAGAAGCATGGAAAAGGAACAGGAAAGCTTCATGCGGCTCAAAACTCCTTTAGAGCTTCATGCGGCTCAAAAGTCTCTTAGAGCTTCATGCGGCTCAAAAGTCTCTTAAGGCTTCATGCGGCTCAAAAGTCTCTTAAGGATTCGTACGGCTGGAAAGTACACAATAGATCCATGCGGCTCGGAACAGGCCACGTGGCTCTATGAAGTTCAAAGTAGGCATCTACAGCTGGCCATCATTACTCGGTGCAGCTAGCTTATTAAAAGCTCTGACGCAATACAGCAGCCCTGACACAACGGATTGACAGCTCTGACATAAAGGTGAAATAATAACTCTTGACGTGCTCCTAGAGAGACGAAAAAAATCTTTATAGCTGGCACGATCCACCTATTTCCAAAGCTCTTTATGCGGCTCAGTTGTAAGGACGTCCATGTGGCTCAGTTATAAGGATGTCCATGCGGCTCAGTTGTAAGGACCTCCATGCGGTTTAGATTAAAGGACGTCCATGCGGCTCAGTTGTAAGGACGTCCATGCGGCTCAGTTGTAAGGACCTCCATGCGGCTCAGATTAAAGGACTTCCATGCAGCTCAGATTAAAGGACTTCCATGTGGCTCAGATTAAAGGACTTCCATGCGGTTCAGATAAGGCCACCCTTATGCAGCTCTGACACGAGGCCACACTCATGCGGCTCAACTATGACAGTCCTCCATGCGACGCACAGTAGTTGGGACACGTGGCAGGAGTTGATCAAATCCCAATAATTCTGATTTATGGCAATCGACATAACAGGCAGTTGGGACACGTGGCAGGAGATTGACCAAGTTTATTCACTCGGATTTGCTGATATCAACAAATCATCACGATACAGATTTGTTGCAATCAACATTAACTGCCCAGAGATTTCCAACAAATCATGCAGATTTGGTGAAATCAACATTAACTGCCCAGATTTGTTACAATCAATATTAACGGCCCAGATTAATTTCCAACAAACAAGATCAAGGCTAATTTTAATCAAATCCCTAACCGCCCACTTTTTAAGGAGCAATTACTGCACACCCTACTTATCACAAAGCCCTAAAAATAGCAAGGTGCCATTGTCTTACAAAATCCTGGACAGAGGAGCAGTCGTACAGAGCCCGAACAGAGAGACTAGCAACCCCCGCACACGCAAAGAGCATTCCTTCCTCGGAGCCAAAGCTACGTTCGATCATCCAAGGAGTAAGGCAGAGTTGCCGTCACTCTCCCGGGCCTCTACCGTCACCCTCCCTCCCCCAGAATCAAAAATAAACAATTGTACTTTAGATTACTTTTCCTAGGTTTTGTTCCTAGGCTCTCTTTTTTACGAGCGAGTTTGTATTGTGAAGTAAAAGTCCAGTCCTCCCATAAAACTGTTCTGTTCTTTTATAATCAATGGCAAACAATTTTGTAGGGTTCAGATATGTTAGTCTTTAGTATCCATGCATACATATTCAAATAAACTAACTTTCTTACTCTACATGCAGGAGAGATATGACCAATGGTGCCACAATAGTGACATCTACATGATGAGTGTTAGGCGAAGTATGTTGTGCGTGATTGGTAGGTCATGATTTTCTAGTTGGATACTTATTGTCACCTCCAATTTTCATGAACAAGGGTATTTTGGTCATTTTTCCACTTTAGAATTATTTTGAAATTAATTATTTATTTATGATATTATTTTGGGGTTATTTAAGTCGGGTTCGAATTTCAACTCAATCCGACTTGTATCGGGACCCGGGTAGTGTTGACTCTAGTGGGACCCACACACTAGTTAGCCATAGCCCACATGATATTAATTTTAGTTAGTGGTTAGACTAATTATTTATGGATAGGGTTTAGTTAGATTAGAGATTAAGAATGACTATTTTAGCCTCAACCATTTACCCTTCCTAATATTAATAGATTAGTGGGGGGGGAGGGGGGGGGGTGGGGGCTTTTAGTCATTTAATAAAGGGAGACACCTAGCAATAGTGGCCGGCCACTTATGGATAGGATTAGACTTGCCTCTTTTAGTGGTGTTGTGTCCTAGTGGGAAAATCTCTATTTGGATACATGTATTTTTAACATATATTGTTTAAATGATTATTTAGATTTAAATCACAGATTTATGTTATTTAGAGATGTATTTTTCAATGTATCATATTGTATCATATATTTATCTATATTCATGTATATATCATTTGTTATGTATATATATGTGTCTATATATATATAATATATATATATATATATATTTTTTTTTTTTTTTTATATATTAATATATATATATATATATATATCATCAATATATATATATATATATATATATTATATATATATATAAAATAATATATATATATATATATATTATATATATATATATAATATATATATTATATTATATATTATATAAAATATATATATATATATATATATATCTATATATATAATATATATATATATTATATATATATTGAGTGATATTACACATATATATTGAGTGATATATATGTGTATTTATTTTGTGTCATATATATTCTATGGGGTGTGTAGGAATTTCGACCAAGAGAAGGGGGAGTACCTGGGCTGCATATAACAGCAGCTACAAGGCAGCACTGCTGCTGTTAGCAGCAGGTAGGGGGGGCCATTCAGCCCATTGGGCAGCCCCCCAAGCAGCACTTAGCAACCCCAAACCTGTCCCCTAAATGACAGCATCTAAGCTGTCCAAACCAGCCAAGCAGTCCCCAATCCAGTCCCTAAATGGACAACCTATGTGCAGCCCTATAAATCAGTCCACTATATGCCTATGTGTGTGTGTATGTGTGAGTTTATATAAGTGTCTTTAGGGATATATATATATATAGCTATATGCCTATAGGTGTGAGCCTATGGATGAGCCTAAGGTGAGCCTATAGATGAGCCTAGGAGAGAGCCTAAGTATGGTGCCATATGTGAGTTAGTGAGTGAGTGTTGGTGTGTGGATGTTTAGTTAGATGTGAGAATGGTATAAGGGTAAGGAAATGTTGGATAATCAACATGTGACCTAAGATGGACTAGATATTTAGGAAACCTTAGATAGGATAGTATCTAACTATCCTAAGGAGCCTAGTCTAGTATCTTGAGAATTAGCGGGGTTTCCTTTGTAATGGACAAGGTATCAGAAATACCTTGTTAAGGGTAAGTATAGGTATTTACCTAGAAGCTAAGGTAAGTGGTTTAGAGTTTAAGATATGGTTAGAACTTGGTTCCCTTGGTTGGTAATGGTCAGGAATAGCGCTCCTAGACTAGTTTTGACTTCGGTTGACCATTTTGACCAAAAGTCAACAAAAGTCAACCGAGAGTCAAACTTAGCCTATAAGTGACTAGATTTGACCGAAACCAAAACAGAGTTGACCAGTTGACTGAAAGTCAACATTTGGTCAACAATAGACTAGTTTGACCTAGGGTTGACCTAGAGTTCACCAGAGTTGACTAGAGTTGACCAGGGTTGACCAGTTGACCAAAAGTCAACTGTAAGCTAACCTTTGACCCCGTTTGACCAAGTTTGACTTGGATTGACTCCCAGCGACCTAGTATGATCCAGTGTGACCCAGTTTGACCTAGATTGACCTAGTTTGACTTAGACTTGCATATCATGACTTAAATTAGTTTACTTTTCATTATAAAACCATGTTTAACATATAGTATCTTATTTTAGGTCTGTGATTACTCTGAGCGTCTGTTCACCTTATCAGCTCAGGACCACAGGCGAGTACATTTACTGATAGTTTTCATTGTCTTGATATCTAGTATATCCGATTCAGTTGTAGTGTCTTACTTGATTTCCGACATGATGGATCATGGACTAGTATACGTCAGATCCTGTCATGAGATGTTGTTCCCGGATTTTTGTGGTATATTGGTGCATGATATTTCGTATTTTGTGTACTTATATAAACATCAATTTGGGAGTGGGCTGGCCCCCTGCTCTTGAATCCGTGTCATGACGTGCCATGTCCGGATCTGTCATACTATTCAGGGATGGGAGAATTATTAGGAGTTATATGATCAAAGCCCTTTGTCACTATTTTGCTTGTGCCACTCTCACCTCACGTAGGGTGTAGCAGATACCTCCGTGTCCTTGTTAACCAGGTTGGCTGACATGACTTTTCGTGAGATTCACTGTGTGATTGTCAGGCCAAGTGGATAACCTGATTCTGATTCCCTAGCCGATCACATAGCGCTCTAATAAATCAAGTCACATTTTACATTTATTTATCATATCTTATATCCTGCTCAGTTCTACTTTCAGTACTTTTACTCACATGCTCTACATGCCTTTATGTTGTACCCTGATTGGAGACTAAGTTCTGTTCGGGAGAAGGGTTACAACCCCGGTCCTTGTTTGGTTTAAGGGTTGTGACTCGGCTTCGAATGGTTCCCAAGTCGTCCTATATTTTCTTGTATTTCATTATACTGTCACTTATAGAATTTATCAATTCACATGGAACTGTTGTTAGTGTTTATACTTGCTTATTTTCCTGACAGGATACCGTTGATATATTATAGATGATTCTGAGGCAGATTGCCCGACCTATTATGGGGGGGTTAGATGGAGTAGGCCTGGACCGTAGCTTGATAGTAGAGCCACTAGACTTTGTACACCCAGAGTAGTGTAGCTTAGTTAGGTTTGTCTGGTCTGCGAGCCAGCTAGTAATTTTAGATTGTCGTATCTTATATTATATTTGTCACGACCCGTACCCTCTTTTTTAAACGGATACGAGACATGTCCAAGCCAGCCTACGTCGCAGTGTCGGCGGTAGAACGCTGTCACGGCCATGAGATCAAAATCACAAAATAATGCTCATTCACATAATTAATTTAACTTACAATGATCACAAATTTACATTTGTAGAAAAATATAAACTTGTACAATAAATGAATGACTACAACTCAACTATCTAACTAGTCTCTAGGCTTTGTCTGCAAGTATTCCCGTCACTCCCCAAGCTAAGTGAAACCACGGCTAACCTGAAAAATGTTGGTTTCCAGTCAGGAATAGAACGAGCACAATTCACTGAATGCAATTTCAAATAAAGAAAATGACAATAAAACAAAGGTTAGACATCAATCATGAGTTTTTAAAATAAACAGTAAATACGGAAAACCAATAGCAATAAATAGACACAAAATAGTTTTCCCAATGTTAGAAGTACCTTTGATATATGATCGGTCTCGGGACAATTATGCGACACGGTCTACATGGTCTAAAGTTACACGGTCTACAGTTACACGGTCTACAATTACACGGTCTACAGTTACACGGTCTACAGAAAATATTACAGTAAAGAAACACTGTCTACAAAATAATAATCATGATCTACAAAGTTTAAATGCAGAAATAATCACGGTCTACACTGTCTACAAGAAATAAATAAATCACTGTCTACACTGTCTACAAGAAATAAATACAATACGGTCTACACGGTCTATACGGTCTAAGGTCAGATCACACATCGTTGGTACTTCTCATTCCCGACTCAACAATTTATAATAGAAAATAATCACATAACCAATGGCCAATCAATAAAATATAGTGATCAATATCGAAATGCAGACAATAAACTGTACTCGCCTGTGGTCCTTTGCTGGTGAAACCGACAGTCTGAACTACTCAATGTGTCACAATAGTCAAAACCCGTACAACAGTCCCCGGATGCTGAAATAGACAATACCAATGATCACAGAATAGTCAAATTAGCTAGGATTGCCTATCCTTAAGTCCAATTCTGGACACAGGGGTAAAACGATAATTTCGGGCCAAAACGGTGTCCGCCGTTGGACCCGCTTTGCACCGAAAAATGTGCCAGAGTCAACGATCTCTAAAGTCGTCAAACTATATGTCTACGGATCCAGTTTTTGATACGAACCCAACTGTATGTCCAAAGTTGGATTCCGGCGGGCCGTGCACAAAATCGCCCGTTGAGTGGAACCGTGGGGCCCGCAAAACGACGTCGGATTCAACTGTCTCAGAATTGGACCAAACTTGGCATACAGGACCAGAAAAATGATACGGTTCTGTTGGCACAAGTTTCGTCTCGATCCGATGAGTGTGCACAAAGTAATTGAGAAATTTGCAAAGTGCACGATACGGTGAATTTCGACGGATACGCATCAAATTCGCCGCGCACACGCGACCAATTTGAATTCCGCCAAAGCCCACACGACCACGAAGCCGTTACGCAGCTTTCGATGCTTCCGGTACGCGACCACGTCGCCCGGTTTGGCGGGACGCACGTCGTGTGGATGAATTTTCTAATTTTTGAAAACTGTTTTCATAGGTTTTTCTCGATTTTTAGAGTCGAATAATTCTACACCCACTAAATAAATTGGAATCTATAAAAAGGGATTTACTACCGTATATGTTGTCTAAACACTTGTTCTTTTAGACTCTCCATTCGTCGGATTGGCAATGAATTGCCTTCCAATTTCGGGTTTGAATATCTAAAACTGTCCTGTTTCGGACAGTTTTTCGGGTAAGTTCGCATCGATCTTCTGGGCATAAATAGCGTATAAAATCGAATTATAGAAGGTTGGAAGTGGTATAGGTTGTGATCATACCTGCGAAGACGGATCAAAAATTGATTAATCACGCGTCGAGGAATTAATTGACGAAGATGGGTTGCCGGCTGCTCTGCTGCTGCCAAGGCTGTGCCCTGTCTCGCGGCCGGCGTGGTTCAGTCGACTCCGACGACCCACGATTGCGTGTGACGGCCGCGTGGTCGCGGGCTGTGGGTTGGATCGAGATTAGTTTTCATCGAGTCCTCTCACTCGTATATATACTGTGGTTTCGAGGAAACCGAGCGGTTGAAGCTCGGCTTGGTTGGGGTTTCTCAGCTGTTAGCTGAGTAGGCTTCGGGCCTGGGTTACTTTGGGTCCAAGGGAACAGCTGGGGATGGTTGCTTGGGCCTGAGTTCGAACCCAGGGCTTCCCTGTGATGGTTGCACTCATGGACTTGCGGCCTGGCTGTTGTTGGGTAGGGCTAGGATATTTAGTTTAAATTGTTTTAGTTTGTTCTTGTATGTTTATATACAAGTATGCCTAGATATATATACATATATATATATATATATATATATATATATATATATATATATATATATACACATACGCGTATATACATTTGCACATATAATTATCTATACATATAATTATCTATATACACATATACGCGTATATACATTTGCACATATATACGTCTTCCACATATATTCACATACAAAATAAATAATATAATCTATATATTATACCTTTATTAGTTAATAATAATACTGTAACCAATAATAAAATATTATTCTATATTAACCTCACTAATATCGATAATAATAATAATAATAATAATAATATAATAATAATAATAATAATATAATAATAATAATAATAATAATAATAAAACAATTTCAACAAATCAATAATGGTATATATACCATATTGCTCAGTCTAAAAATCCTAAAATGTACCAGGGCCCTTTTCTACAATGTCGTCGAATATCCACTAATAATAATATTTTATTATATTAAATTACGAATATTTAGAAATAGTCATTAACTCATTAAAACGGATTATAACACACTCATACCAAATTCCATTGACACGATTGTCATTGGACGTGCCACGTGACTACCTGGACTTGGGCTCAGTTCAGGTCCAGTCCGGCTAAACTGGTATAATCGGTTTTTCCCAAACTCAATAATATAAATTATAAATAATTAAGTCTTCAGTAAGGGTTAAGTCGCAACTCGGCCTGGTTTTCCTACTTAGGAAATCACTATGGCTAGGCCTTCCCTACCAGGGCTAATACTCTAGTCAAAGCATGCCATTGCGCTATTCGTGTCACAATTTCTGGTCACCTTGTACTCAAAACTCAACCATGGCTAAAATCCTCTACCGTAACATTAACTAAATAATTATCTATAAAGTCTAAAATCACCAGCTTAATAAAATAATTAATAATAGAAAATATTCCAAATTTCTGGGAAGGGCAGCTTCAAATCTACCCACCTTAAAATAATTTCGTCCTCGAAATTCTAGTTCATAACTATTCCTTAAATTCAACAAGAAAATCTACCATTACTTTAATCTCCTCGAATTTTAATTCCTCAAAAAAAACAGTTTATATCCCCCTCCTAGCTATTCTGTAACTACGAAACTCCAAGGACTTCTACCCACCTTTTGTTCATACTACTCCCTCAAAGCTATGTCACTAAAAACTTATAATCATCCAACTAATTGTTAAAATTGCTATCAATAGTTATCCACTGGACATGGCACCTATAAACCTCTCCTATCTATCAAGCAATCCCATTTTAACAAGCAACAACTTACACAGGTAGCTAAGAAATATTGGTAAATTTTAATAAGCAAGACCATACATCGCTCTGTGATAGAAAGGACAGGATGATAAGGAAGAATAATCGAGAGCAAGTATAAAATTCCAGGGCGGTAAAGAGTATCCAATGACGCGGATAGAAAGAATCCATGAATCATCGACTTATTTGCTAGATTGGGCTACTCCAGTCCAGTCACTTGCTAAGTCTAAGAATCCTTCATTCTTATAGGAGCTTGCAATCCGGCAATGCAGAAGCTCCATTTTCGAAATTCTAAACAGTTTCCATAATAGAATGGAATCTGGGAAATCAAGATTGTAATCCTTTCCGTGGTTATTTAAACACACGAACAAGGGATACAAAATGTAATACAAGATCATATCGCGACTTCCAGGTAGATAGATTTATGGTCACGAATGACTTCACATTCCAAGAGGGGAGACTACATAATAGGTACATGGACCTATTTCAACTAGTGCGGTTTTACAGTCCAAATATAGTGATATGTATGTATGGGTTTTACTGGGTCTTAATGTGTTTCCTGATTGGACATCAATCGCTGGTTGGATGAACCTAAGATTTCAATCTATATTGACTAGACAATATCCCCATGATAAACTATTTCTACTAGGTTAGAGTAACCTAGAATAGATTTCAACCCTAGTGGTTGAACTAGTTGGGCAGTCAGAATGTTTAACTAGGTCTCTAAAGCCCAAAATACGTCTTCAGTGACTTTTGTGTTTAAGTGGGCACGAGAAGACACAATTGAGTGGCACATTAGTGGCATGTGGGTAGTGGGCTTTGAGTAGATCACAACCATATATTGGGTCGAAAGATTCGAGTCAAAGTTGAGTCTCTAATGGAAGTCGAAAGCATACCGGTATTATGGTAAGGGTTATAACTCGTCCTTTTGACCTGAAAGTCGTACCACGAGAATAGAGTACAAGGGGACGTGTTTGAGTGGAACATGGTATACCTAGATGAAGGTAGACTCGTCTAGATCTTGCGTATGAAATTTGTTGGGAGGTAACAACTGCTCTTGTGCTCCAAATATTAGTGACACGGCCGGGGACACAAAATGATCTAAATGAAAAGTGGGAGTCCATGGGGTACTAACATTCATTCTAATGGAAGTTGTTCTAATCACTCGGAAATCCTGGTATATCCTAAATTTTGAAGGCTTACAGTCTACCCACCTTAGAAACTAGGACATGGGTTTAGGAATATCGAGGTTAGAAGGATTCCAAAATCTGTATACTGTACCTCGACTCTTGTTAATAGAGGATAAGGCACTGCGTAACGGAATACGGTAGATATAAATCATGTCAAGGATCGTTCATCGATAAATGGAGAACGAGTGTGTACAATGACACATGGTCGATAAAATAGAATGACCTACTCGTCCGCAGTATATGAGAGTTTCTGATGGGTAACCAACTCCAAGGCACAACATAATAAAATTTCTAACAATTCAGTCAAGAAATTCTATTTGTGTCAAACCTGCCAGGCTACGGTCACCAGGGTTGTAGTGATCAGGTATTGCTGTTGACAACTGGTAGGTCATAGTATGACAGGGTATTTAAACTATGGTATTGACTAAGATAGTGACTGTGGTGTTCCAACACTAGTTAGGTCTTAATAATAAAATTTTACACAACTAAGACAATACTTGTTGGAAACCAATCTCGAAATGAGAGTCTACCATAGTCACGGTAAATGATTAGAGACTCACGACGTTTGGTTTCTTGAGAATCGACGGTCTTCTGGGTTGGCAATTTGACTAAGGATAAAACCCTACTCATTCTCAAATACAGAAGGCTAGAAGATCCCGATAACAGTTTGGGGTCGAGAGAAGAACGAGTAACTCGGTCACATGGCTGGCTGACGATAACTACCCTTGTGTATACAACTACCATAGCCATGGGGATATGCGGTATCTCTCTACCGATTACGAGCTTCTGCCTTTTCCGAACCAGTGAAAGATAAAAACAATAAAGAGTTCAAGAAAGATGTTACTGAATACAATCACGTGATTCAAAGGCGAACGTATACTTCAAGAGGAATTGTCAAGCAGTTGCGGACGAGATCCTAGATACCTATATATCTCCATCCACGTAGTGTAATTAAACGAAAAGTGTACCAAATGCATCATGGTTGATCAGACCATAATACACTGATTCTGATTAGACAATAAGTTAGCAGGCGTCCCCACTAAACATATGCCTTAAATCAAGCTCGAGAACAGAGTGAGCTTGCAAAACTAAGCTGTAACAGCAGTGTTTGTTAAGATAGTTGAATATAATTATGCGAGATTTTTAAAAGAAGACACAAGTAGTTCGAGTTTTGTGAGAATCAAATCTTACCCGATATTCTTACTTCTGTAGACATCCCACTGTCATCTTACCCTTAAGGCCTTGGTCGACTAATGGTTTAGGGACTTCTGAATTCTATATTCTAGGTAACCAATTAGTGTCAGTCAATTTTCTCGTCAATAGATCACGAGGATCATATAGAGTGCTAGGTCGGGAGACATACTACCAAATTTACAAACTTCCACTACTATTGGCTTCGGATCTTATAGAATATACAAAGCACCGTCCTATCCTCTATAGTATCCCAAATTTGTAATCACGTCTGAAGTCATTTCACCGAGGACTACGCCTCGCCCGTAAAATCAGGCTGTGGTAAACCCTTGGTTTCTTGATTCGGATGTGACATGCTATCCGATACTCTACTTTATAATGACACAGTGTGACTATGGTCAAAGAGGACCACTAGCCATATTTCTAGCAAAATTCTATAACCGATAGTTTTCTAATCTAATCTCAACTCTATGGGTCGTGTCTCGCCAGTGCGCTGCTGGCTGCAGTAAATCCATAGTCTCCAAAATTTAAATAAATGGCGATAGTGCGCTGCTGTCCTACCAGTATGAGTTAACTAACATTCTCGTAACTATATCTGTAAATAAATCCCTGAGCTTCTAGAGATTCAAACAAGTTGACTATGAAATAAGACATAAATATTTGTCCTATCAGTCGCAATCTGTAACTAAAAGATTTAATCGTGGAGGAAAGAACTGGAGACAAAGGGTTACAAACAATCTAGTATCTACTCTATGTGTATTCAACATTTGAGAAAACTTGAATCGAAACTAATATAGGCCTTTAAAAATGACAGTCACGCTGAGTTGATCAGGACAGAGTCAAAAGTCACGCTCAGTTGATCAGGACAATATTTACAAGTCACGCTGAGGAGACAACTCATCATTTGTCAGAGAGTAATTATGACTGACAGCATAACAGTCGAAGAATGTCTCTTCGTATGCCATGTATGCACAGAATTAGAGATCACAGCCGTCTATTGCGTGATTTTCGAAATCTTCTTCAGCAAGACTCAACCTTCGTCAAGTTGGCATACCAAAAGAGCTTCTTGTCATTTAATGCGACTGACAAAAGTAATCACTGTCAGAAATTTTGTGTCAGTCGAGGCACGCTGAATCAAGACAGCTGGCAGTCCTATCTCAAGGCTGCGTGTATTTTGAGTTTTCCCAAATCTGCGTGGATTCTGAAGTTTTCTTCCTCAAATCTGCGTAGATTTTGAAGCTTTTTTCCTCAAGTCTGTGTGGATTCTGAAGCTTTCTGCCCCAAGTTTGCGTGGATTTTGAAGCTTTCTACCCGAGTCTGCGTGGATTTCGTCTTCAACAAGTCTGCGTGGATTTCATCAAATTGGAGTTCCTGGCATCCATGCCACTGATCTCTCGCTTGCGTGTCCTGTAACTTGCACACGACTCATGCATGATTGCCATGTGTCCAACAGTTACAGGCCACGTCCAGTAACTGCTCACATCCTTACGTATGTTAAATCCTGCGTGATTTTTAACTAAGCACAGGCTGTGAAGACAGTTATCTTTTCAGTTATTATTTTGACTCTATAAATAGAGTTCTTTTTCTCATTCAATTGTACAGATACATAGTTATCTACTGTCAAAATTTTGAGAGCTTTTCTTCTTCGCATAGTCCAAGGGATAAAGTGATCGTCTTCTAGATCAGATTCCTACAGTTGTAATTTTCCCAGATACACAATAAATAAGGAATTTATTTATGGAAAACAAATTGGCGACTCTGCTGGGGAAAACCATCTCCTCTTCTGAGATGGTAACAACTCAATGCGACACTTCGTCAATCGGCTCGACGAAGAAGGTGATGACGATCCAATTCGATCAACTCGCCTATGAAGAAATGCAGCAGGGCTAAGAGTGGTAAGCCCACTACAGCCTCCATCATCATTGCCAAGTCGAAGAGACACTCTGTCTATGTCCCTAAGAATCAGTTGGCAGCCAATGGTGAAGTCTCTGCCACAGTGTCTACTCCTAACACTGGCAAGAACTCTACTGCAAGCACGCACACTCTTGTGCGCTCGAAGATGACAGCAATCAAAGATCACGCTAACAGTACTGGCTCCTTAGCCAAATCTGTTCCAGTGTGTGTCTCCAAAATTAAAAGTCACGCTGACAGTACTGGCTCCTTAGCCAAATCTGTTCCAGCGTGCAACCTCAACCCCAAAAGTCACGCTGACAGCACTGGTTCCTTAGCCAAGTCTGTTCCAGTGTGTAATTCTAAAATCAACAATCACGCTAATAATACTGGCTCCTTAGCCAAATCTGTTCCAGCGTGTATTTCCAAAGTCAAAAGTCACGCCAACAGCACTGGTTCTTTAACCAAGCCTGTTTCAGCGTGTATTTCATCTAAGAAGAATAGCTCTTTAGCTATCTCTTCTTCTTTGCCAAGTTCTACTAGAACTGGGAGTGATCTTCCACACAAAGTCCCTTCGAAAAGGAATAACTCTTTAGTTGTTTCTTCTGCTCCTGTAGTTTTTACTTCAGGAACAGCTTTGACTGACAATTTTGTTAGTCAAAGAAAAGGAGATGGTCTTTTGACTACTCTTTCTTCTGGACATTCTATGTCTCAAAACTTGAATGAGTCTAAGAAGAAACATTCCTTAATGTCTTCTTCTATGACTTCTTCGAATTGGACACAGAATTTGTCTAGAAAAGGTCTGTTACCAACTCCTAATCAAGGGGGTGGTTCAACTTTTCTTCTCTACAAATATCCAGATCAATGGAAGGAAAACTCCATATTTCCAAAACTAATGTGTTACCTCCAACTGATCTAAAAACAAAAATTAACACTTCTGGTGTTAAGAAACCATACCAGTTGGAAACAAGGATAAGAGATCCAGATGCAGAGTATGCAAGAAATTATGTGGCTCATATTAATCATTCTCTATATAATCAAGAGCCATCAAGACCCAAGAACAGGAAATATACTCCTCAATCTTCACAACAGATTTACGAGAATATCTTCAACAGAAGAGAAGGAGTAATTTTGTGACAAAGGACCATGCTGAATGTGACTTCTATCCAAGAGTCATAATTCAATGCAGATGTCAATCAATGGCTCATGACCATGTTGATCATGAATGTGACTTCCAGCCAAGAGTCACAATGCAATGCAGATGTCAAACTAAAAGACAATCTGTCTTCAATCGGGTTCAGTGTAAATCTATACCTGATGAAGATGAGCCTTTGTTTGCTTCTGTCAACATGACCTCTCAGGATGCTGGAGGTAGAGTTGATAGTCCAGATGGAGTATATAGAAATACCAGAGCAAGAGTTCTGGCTTCTAGTCAAAGAAATTTGATCTCTGAAGATGATTCTGAATTCCTTGGAGAATCTAACTTCCCACCTCTTCCTACTGGGGGTAGTTATCCTATAATTGACTTTGATGCACAAAGCAATGATTCAGAACAAACAACATCTACCAGTTCATCAATAATCCCTCGTACAGTCACAACTTATATGGTTGATGGGAATACTGATGAACCTTCTTCTTCCTTGACTCCTCAAGATCAAAGAATTGCTTCTTTGGAACAGCAAATGAAGTCTATGGCTGATACTATGAAATCAATGTATGAACTCATGACAGCTCAGTTGCAAAATTGACAAACTGTACTAGATGCCATACTAACTGACACTGATATGAGTCCAGTACAAGTTCCTCCAGCAGTACAATCCAATACTCCTGGACCAGCTCAACCAAACCCTAGTCTCTCTGAAGCTGGGAGTAGTGCTTATAATGCTGTCCTCCTTCCAACTATTCTCTACAAGTTACAACTCCACAATCTTCCGGAGTTGTTAATGAAGAATTGAGGAATCTCAAAACTCAATTCGAGGCATTCAAACAGAAGGATGGTTTACAAAGGTTAGGCATCAAACAACCTTATCCGATAGAATGGAAGCAAGTATCGTATCCTCCTAAATACAAGCCTCCTACTATCTCATTCTATGGTGGAACCACTTCTCCAAGTCAGTTTATTAATCATTTTGAAGTGATGACTAATCAGCTGCAACCAAGCGACGCCCTCCTTACTCGGGTGTTTGTTGGATGTCTCAAGGAACAGCTTATGAATGGTATAGAAGTCTCCCAGATGGAAGCATTACCTCATTTGCCGGTTTCAAACAGATGTTTTCTTGAACGGTTCTATAAAGGGCTCAATGACATGACTATGTCTGCTCTTATTAGAATCAAGCAGAAAAATAATAAAACTACAGAAGAGTACATTGAACGGTTTCGAAGAGAAGCTCTGAAGATGCCTCTTGGAACTCCTGATGCTGTCACCATCGACACATGCAAATCAAACTTGTTGCCAATCATCAGCATGTGTACAGGATCCACCCAATTCCAAGACTGGCCTTCTTTCATAGTTAGTGCCAAGGCCGCAGAAATTAGTGCTGAAACCTTCAAAAGTTTAGGAGTGCAGATGACTCCTAAAGAAACAGGTCAAGGTACTAACAATAAAACAATGCTCGTAAGGGAAAAAAACTCTTAAAGTTAATCTTCAGAGCAAAGATGCATCAACTGTTCAAACTCCTACAACTCAACAACCAAGAACATCTCGCCCTAAAGAAGAATACTCTTTCGATGACGATGATGTCCTTGGTATCTTTGAATGTCTGCTGAAAGGTAATAAGATACAATTACCTGAGATCAAGAACCTGATGAAGCTGGTAAGACAGATCATCCCAAATACTGCCCATATCACAGAATGCTGGGTCATACAATTCGTACATGTTATGTATGAAGGAAAGATCCAAAAAATGATTAAATCTGGAGCTATCTCTCTTACTCCAAAGAGAAGACCTCACCTCCAACGTCATCTCTATGCAATTCGCGAGATTTCCTCCTCAACTCCTTGAAAGTGGGATCGTTCCTATTCCCAAGGCAACTCTTGACATAGTGAATCTTCCTCCTCCACAGTCTGAAGGATTAGTGCCAATCACTTTGGAAATAGGAGAAATCATGTGGATCCATTCTGATCTAGTGTAGATTTTGAATCGCCTTCTCTTCAAAGACTACTTCTCGAAAGTCCAAGAAGGCTGGAAAGATTAAGTCATGTCATATGACATCTCTTGGGTCTACCTCTGACACAGAGCTAAAAGAGAAAGAAGAAGCACTTGTTAGTGCTACTCGAACGGGAAACCTTATCTAAAGGATTATTCCAAGAATCCTGAGGATACTCCTGATATCCCTCCAGCTGATAAAGATGCTCCTATTCCTCCTGAAGAAGATCATCCACTGCACCTGTTCCTTCAACCACCAGTCGAACCTGCTCCTTCCAAGCTACAGCTTTGAGAAAGGCAAACAACAGGCTCGGTTTGATAAGCCAATCAAGAAGTCCTCTCCTCTTGGACTTCAGAAGCCTTATAATTTGACATTTTAGCTCAGCTTGCTAATACTCCAGCTAGAATGTCCCTCTTTGAACTTCTACGTCTTTCCAAAGAGACTCGGGAGACGTTAAGTGAAGCACTTCTACAGGCTGACTCTTGTCTTGCAATTGAAGAAGCCAGATACGGAACCTGCTACTTGCTTACATTGCAACAGTGTACTGGAGATTATCCCAAATATCACTTTTACACAAGACGACTGCTACTGGAGGTAATCGACATGATCGGCCTCTCTACTATACCGGTTATATCGATACAATGAAGATAGATCGTATCCTTATTGATCCAGGGTCTGCAATAAGCATAATGCCAAAGAGCCTATTGGATGAACTAAAAATCCCTCTTACAAATCTCCAGACGGTTACTACTATCCTGGGATTCAATCAAAGCCGAAGCGAGCCTTTGGGAAAGATTCATCTGAAGCTTCAATAGGTGATTTCAGATCCAAAGTCACTTTCTATGTGATCGAGATCGTAGGATCCTATAATCTTCTTCTGGGGAGGCCCTTTCTTAATGAAATAATGTGGTGCCTTCTACTCTTCATCAGTGTTTTAAATACTTGATAGCAATGGAAGGAAAAAAGAAGTTGCTGACATAAATCCCTTCCATGGGGTTGAAGCTTATTTCAATGATTCCCGAATGTACAAAGAAAAGTATACAAGGGTCATACAAGCTAGAGAAAGAGGATGCACAAAGTGAGACCTTAATAATTCCTATTAAAGGTCGAACTACAGCAACATCTCCCAAACCCTTTGGAGAAGGTTCTTTCATCATTCCGGTGACTGGACGAATTTCTCCGTTACCTCAGTCGTTTGCTCAAGACACAATTATTCCTGTCAGTGGGCGTACTGCAATTCCTGCATCTCCACATATGAAACAGGATACTCTGCTAATTCCAGTTGGAGGGCGGATTATTCTTCCATCTCAAGCTTCAAGGGAGCTCACCTCTTCTGAGCCATTTGTTATCGATCTTAATCGAAACACGCTTCTTCTCGTTCTTCTTCTCCCCCTTTAGTCATTGACTTGGCTAAAATCTCTAAGGCTCAGCCTTCTCCAATGAAATTGCTGCTTTTACTTTAAGAAAAGTCTCCATTTGTAGTACTTGATGTGTGCAATTATTTCATAGTTATTTACATTTGTTAGATGACTTGGACGCAATAACCATGGGGTTGTACAGACTGTTCATACAGATGTATCCCTAGAACCTGTACAATTTCATACTTTCTAGTTCCCAGCAAAGCCAGGAGACATTCCAATATTCTTCTATAAAGGGCCCCAAAGTCCTTCTGATTTAGAAGATGATGACAAAAATGATGATACTGGAAGATTACAACTACGTCGTTATAGTCAGCAATCTAAAGACATCATCAAAAATATGGGCTATGACTTCAGGACTGGCCTCAATAGTGGAAAAGGAAGAAAATGCCTGTTCGTATTCCTCCTTGAAATATGGAAGGACGAAATGCGGATTGGGCTATTAGCTCCTACTCCTTTTATCAATATTATCCATGAAGATCCCGAGTCTGACGAAGATAAGAGATCTGATTCTTCTAGTACCACTTCTTGGGATTCCGATACGAGTATCGGCAATTTCTACTGCAACATTCTGTCTTCCACATGGTTTTATTGACCATTCTGAAGAAAGTGATGAAGACGAAGAAGAGTTTGAAATCTCACCTGAATCAAAATGGGCCCAAAGATTAGATATCAATGGGATTGTTCCGTTTCGAGCAAAAAGAACCTCCGACTGAAGACAAACTTGTTCAAATAGATGTTGGTGAAGAGGGATCTCCCAAACCAATTCATCAGTGAAAGTCTTCTGAACTGATAGCAAGACATGATCAAACTCATTCGTGACTACATCGATGTCTTCGCTTGGAGTTATAAGATATGCCAGGACTTGATCCACAAATTGCAACTCACAAGCTCAATATCTTGCCGAATGCTAAACCGGTCAAACAACAACAGCGACGATTTCGTCCAGACATTATGGATGCAATTGAAGCTGAAGTCAATAACTCATACCTCCGGGTTTATTAGAGAGGAACAACATCCCGATTGGGTGGCTAATAGTTCTGTCCTTAAAAAGACTGGCAAGATCAGAGTATATAGACTTCTGCGATCTCAATGCGGCTTGTCCTAAAGACGAATTCCCTCTACCAATCACTGATGTCATGATTATAATACCTGTGGATTTGAACGGATGTCATTCATGGACGGGTATTCTGGGTACATCAGATTAAAATGTTTCCAGATGACGAGAAGCACACTTCTTTCAGAACGCCGCGGTACATACTGTTATACAGTTATGCCATTCGGTCTCAAGAATGCAGGAGCAACTTATCAACGAGCTATGAGCACTATATTCCGTGAACATTTGCGGAAAACAGTCGAATGCTATGTTGATGATAGCAGTCAAAAGTCGACAAAAGGAGGATCATATCCAAGATTTGAAGACTATATTGATCTAATGCGTAAGCATCAATTAAAGATGAACCCTACTAAGTCCTTCTTAGGGTCTCTAGTGGTAAATTTCTCGGCTTCATTACCTCTAAAGGTTACACGTGGATCCCGAGAAGATCAAAGCCATCCAAGAGATGCGTCCTCCACGCACCTTAAAAGCTACGAGATTTTAAGGAAGGATCACTTATATCAGGAGATTCCTCTCTAATTTATCAGGATGCTGCAGACCATTCAAAATTTATGAAGAAAGGTGTTTCTTTGTCTGGAATGATGAATGTCAGAAAGCATTCGATGATATAAAACAATATTGAGCCCTCCAGTATTGGTACCTCCCGTTTCAGGAATTCCATTTCTCCTATATACTCGAGCAATGAGTCATTCATTGGGTGCATTACTCGCTCAAAAGAATCAAAATGGTCATGAACAAGCCATCTACTATCTCAGTCGTACTATGACCGGAGCTGAACCTCGATATTCACCGGTCGAAAAAGAATGTCTAGCCTTGATGTTCGCTGTTCAAAAGACACGACATTATATCATTGGCCAGACTATTCATGTCATCTCCAGGATCAATCCTATACGGATCATGATGAAGAAACCCAGTATTTTGAATTCTCGATTAGCTAACTGGGGAATCCTACTTGCTCAGTATGACATACATTATATTCCTCAGAAGTCAGTCAAGGACAAGCTTTAGCTGATTTTCTGGCTGCTCATTCAATTCCAGAAGATTCAAAACTCTATGACGAAATTCCAGATGAAGTCCTAGATTCAAACCAAATTGCTGAAGAAGATCCTACTTGGCGTCTATTCTTTGATGGAGCTTCAAGGATAGGTCTAATGGTGATATTGTCGCTGGAGTTGGAATCGTTCTTGTATCGCCAGAAGGTCTTGCTATCCAAAGAGCTTATTCTCTGATCAGCCGTGTTCAAACAATGTAGCTGAGTACAATGCATTACTCATTGGTCTTCAACTCGCTAAACATCTAAATATTCAACATTTGGAGGCGTACGGAGACTCTAAACTCATTGTCAATCAGATAAGGGTACTTATGAAGTCCGCCATCAAGATCTGGTTCTTATCAGATCAGCTATACTATGGCTTCTTCGTTTGAAGAATTCTTCATTGAACAGTTAGGCGAGCATGTAACACAGAAGCTGATGCTCTAGCTAATCTTGTAGCGGTGTTGGCTATCCCAATTAGACGACAACAAATGATTATTGTTCGCAATCGAGAATTATTTCATCTTGAAAATAACCTGACCCTAGGACTTCCATTGACATTGAAGAATCAACATCTCATGACGTCAACACAACAAGAGGATTTGGATTTAGTCGTAAATCTTTATCATTCATCTGATTCAGCATGGAATTTATCTTCAGTAATTCAGCCGAGAATCAAAATACGGATACGGATTGGAGACTTCCTTTCTTAGATTTTGTATTGTATGATATTCTTTCGGATGATCCGAGTGAGGCAGCATCTATCAGACGACGATCACTATTCTCTATTATACAACAAGACCTTATATCGTCGAGCTTATGATGGTTTACTTCTTCGATGTGTTGCTGGTGACGAGGCTCAACAAATTATTCGCGAAGCACATGATAGAATTTGGGAGCACATCATCTGGACCAAAACTTCAAGACCGTATTCGACGTATGGGTTTATTATTGGCCCACTATGGTATCAGACGCCATCAAATATGCAAAGAAGTGTAAAGCTTGTCAAATCCATGCAGATTTTATTCATCAACCTTCGGATTTCTACATCCGACGGCAGCATCATGGCCCTTTGAAGCTTGGGGCATGGACATTATTGGCCCGATCAATCCGCCGTCATCAAAGGTCATCGGTTTATTCTTGCGTAACCGATTACTTCTCCAAATGGGCCGAAGCCATTCCTTTGTCTGAAGTTAAGACGTCCAATGTCATTAGCTTTATTAAGCACCACGTCATCTACGATTTGGTGTTTCCTCGACGCATTATTCATGATAACGGACCACAGTTCGTTAGTCAGAAGTTTACTCAATT